>OENM01000217.1:37235-67364 GCA_900239745.1 Rotaria magnacalcarata
ATTGATTTCTATCCAACTCAGAATGATATCGACAGTCATTCGTTGACAAGTACAATCAGTTCAAGTGATCATTCATTTTCTTCTATTTAAAAATATACGAGTTTCTTATTTTGGTGCTACAGAAAAAAAAGCGATCGAACATTCGTATATAGTTTAAAAAGAAAAGAAAGAAGCATTCTTTTTTTGCACAGATTTTTATTCTTGATAAGTGACCTTCGACATAGACGAAGAAAAAAAAGGGAATTAGAGTAAATACGGATACTAGAATTTTTATTACAAATATCACAAACACAACAAACTAAAAAGGGTTTTGTGTTTTTTTTTTATGTTTTTCTTCTATCACAGATTGTACGGCTTGTTATTTTTTGGCTTTTTTTCTATTAATTAATATTTGAAAAAATTTTCACTAACAGATTAAACGAATGATAATCATTTGTTGTATCGTTATCACAACCGAGTGATTGCAATTTTCGTTTTATACATGCGTTTAATTTAGTTCGCAATTTGAATAGATTATTATCCGACAGAACGATTTGATAATCATTTAATTTTAATGCATCATTAATTGTTCCAAAAAATAATAAAACAATATCTTCAATCAATGTACAATACTTTCCAATAAATAAACCTTTTGTTGAACGTACTATGTCATCACATATAGCAAAACGAATTTTATCGCGTTCATTCCATTGAATATGATTCAATATTGATGATTGATCGAGAGTAACTAATTCATTGCGACTAGTTTATGTTTGAAAACAAAGAAAGAAGGTTTCCCGTTGTTGATTTTTAAAAGTCCTACCTTGATAACCATTGTTGATCGTATGAAATTAAATTTTGTGGTAAACAACGAACAAGTATTGCCTGTATAAGTGGCCAACATGAAGAATTTTCATTTAAATCAATATTTTCATCATTATTTGAATAAAAAAATTTTGAAAATTTTATATGAATTAAATAATCAATAATTGATTTTCTAAGAAAATTTGTTTTCGAAAATTTTTAGTTTTTCGTAAAATTTTTTTCTTACTTAAAACAATCAATTTGTTTCATCCGAAAATATTTTATATTTTGATTGATACAAAATTGTTTTTTATCAGTTGATTGCTCCCATTGCTAGAACAAAAAAATAACGAGACTTAATTAGAAGCAAACATAACATGCGAATTCCTACCAAATATAATTGATAAAAAACAAAATGATCTGAATTTTTATTTGATACTAATCGTCGTTTGAATTCCAATGAAAAACGATTATTCGGCTTCGATTGAACTACAATGAAGACAATAGTAAGCAGAGATTTATGTAGTTTAAGCTTTATTTACATGGATCACCAATGATGATTGTCGATACAATAATTAATATTGGCCGAAGACATTTAAAAAGGTGAGCATAAACAATCATCATTGCATAGGGTAACTCAACAATGGGCAATGCTAAACAAAATGCACCTAATTCGACTAGATCTTCCCATTTATCAAGTAAATCAAGATTCTGAACCAGAAAATGTTTGTTGAAGAAGAAATCAATAAACAAATAATTTACTTTTAATTGAGAAATACCAGCCCGGACAATAGCAAACGGTGGAGGAAATGGTAATTTTAACATAAATTCTGCAACAGAACAATTTGTCCAGGCAAATAATTTTGCTTGCATTATATTTTCCTAGAGAAGAAAAACAACAGTCAACCAGTCCATTGACTATAGTCAAACGATTGAAATATCTTCTATCAGTTGCATTAATTGACACACTTTTATATGAAATATTTATGGTCACACATGTAATCAATCGAATTCAACATAGTTATACAGGCTGAAATGAATTAGACCTTCCGATGAGTTAAGTGATGTCTGAAAAAAAATTCAAAAGCATCACCAAACAGCTGTCTCTCAAATTTTTAACGATAAGTTTCTTTCTGTGAGAAAAGCTGTTTTCGAAATTTGAACTATTACTAAAGCCTATGAGAAATTCGGTGTAATAAGCACCAAGATTTTTCATGAGGAATGATATCTTTTATGGTTATGTAAAATTTGTATCAAATGATATACGATTATAGTTTGACTCTATTAACGACCTTGTCCATCTCTATTATTTATTAATAATTTCGATTCATTTGTAGACGAGCACAACTGTCATTGAAATTTGGTCTAGTCTACAGTCATGATATATTTATTTTATCGATTTCTCTTTTCTTCTTCTCAGTACACTGAGGAAAGAAATGTTTTATTTTACGTACAAGTAATGGTTGTCGAGCCATTTCTGAATTGATATTCTCATTAATTTTTTCATCGAATAACGAATGAGGAAATAATCGATAACAAATACCACCTTCTTCTAAATTTGTCCTAAAAGAGAGTAAATTCAAATTCAAAGTTCATATAAAAACAAGATTGATGTACCGATATTTTCTTTCTGTAGCACTCGTTTGACTTATCCAGTTATATTTCGGTAAAAACTTCAATGATGTTGTATGATAACATTTCTTTAGAATTAAAATTAATCAAAAGATATCAATTTCGTTTGTTAAAATTTACCTCAAGAGTGATTCCTGTATCAATAACACAATAAATATCACGAAAAGGTACACCTGTTTCACAGCTAGCATCACAGAGAATCTTTAACACGAAAAACAGACGAAAATACTTTATTATCATTATTCGAATAATTTCAATAAACACATACTAATAATCGTGAACGATCATTATTGATGAATGGCCATGAGGTAGTATTCAAAATCGCATGAACTTCTATGGCAAATCTACATAGAACATTATATATCGATCATTGTGTAATAAAATTAAAAACAGCTTTACTCATTCGAAAAATTTGTACTCAAAATTAGATCAGTGAATATTGATATCTCATCTGGACCAGGTAAGAATACAAGAATATGACCTTAAGTAAATAAAACAAGGCCAATAAAAATTAATACGTATTTGCATCAAGATTAAACATACCAGATTGTATTTGACACATATATTTAATAATTGATAAAATCAATTCGTAATCAATAACATCATCGAATTTTCGTGTTTGTAAGTAATATTTCATTAATGCTGTAGAATTTGCATTATTATTTGTTAAACTTAATAGTTGTTCCAAAAGAAGAGGATCATGTCTAGAAATTTTTAACCAATACATATAAGGTTCTATTTAACAAAATAAATATTTCTGCAGATTCATCAATCAATTTTTCTCTGCTGATATACATGCATATTCCCAATAATCAAATGTTCTTTTTTTTTTTTACATATTCTCGAGCATTTTTCTAAGCTAATCATGCAACATAGCTATTATGTTTGTTTTTTTCGTTTTATTCTTACCGTTTCGATGACTATATTAACTGTTGATAAATACATATTGAATTTTTAGAAAAAAAAAGTAATGATCATTGTTTATTTAGAATACTTACGTTATACTTATTTCAAGTAAATCAATAGTTTCATTAGTTGCATATTTTCGTGCAAAATCAATTGGTGAAAAATTATTTATAGCACGAAGATTAACTAGTATATTATCGATTGATAATAAACGTTGAATTAATGCTGTTAAACTCCACATTGATGCACACATTAATGGAGTTATCAGTGTTAATGGATGTTGATGATTACCTTAAACCAAAGAATAAAATAACATTAGAATTATTATACAACAATCAGAGTCTCATATACGAAAGCTGTTGTCTGTAGATTTGCTTATATTTCAAGTACATTATCATATTAAAATATCTACGGATCTATTATTTTAACATAGCAGAAAGGAGATCAGTAGACATGAACAGGATAGTCATAACCCTACTAGAACCAGACGCAATAAGGCTTCTTTTAAAATCATTTTCAATTTGTGTCAAATATTATATTGACAAATATCCCGTGTTCATATCTATCGGTCAACGCCTTAGAAGTCAGTTTTGCATAGAGGTATTCTATGAAGTTGTTTGGATAGTCTATGAAGATAAATCTTGTGAATGATTTGATAAACTGACTAGTTTTCTAATTACTAGTCGTTAAATATCGAGACTATTGTCACTTTTTATAAACACGAAATTGAGTAAGATATGTAATTATAGGAAATGTTCTATCACTAGATAATCCGTACATTGATTAGGCTGTTGCAAAATAAAATTCATCAACAATTGAAAATCTTCTATTAATCCATTTGTAAAACATCGACCGATTAAATTATTGAAATATTTTTCTTCTGGCTTCATATTTTGTTCCTATAGATACATACATAATTTTATTGAATAAAACAAAACACAATTAATTCATACTAATAATGAATAAATAGCTTGACATGATTCAGGGATAATCAAGGATTGTATCTGATGATGAATAGCCGATTGTTCTGCTAAATGGCACCAATGATCTAATAATTGTATTCCGTAATTAGCTATTAAATGATACAATATGAAATCTAAATTATAGATTGATTTTCACTTTTTTTGTTACCGGTCGATAAACATCTGCTTTGATCCATTCGTTGAATATCAAATAAAATTTGATCAAGAAATATTTCTTCAATCTTTTCAGGCCCAATACCATTCATATCAACTACAAAAAAAAAGAAGAAGAAAACTTCATTGCATAGAATATATCGTATTTAAATACTTGTATGTGTTGCAACATTTCCAAAATATTTAACCAATGTATCATAGTGTATTGTTGTTTGTATGAGAATTATTTTTAAATGTCGAAATTTATGTTGTGTATCTTTTAAATAAGCTAATAACATATCCAATGTATGCGATCGTTTATGTACATCATCAATAATTAAATGTGTTATTGAGGATTTTAATAAATGATCTCCACCTATTAATGTATGTAAAAGAAATTCATGTGTTGTCACGGTAATCAATGATGTTGCTTCAGCAGTTAATGACCTATTGAAAAAGACAAAAAATATTGTAGCAAAGATAGTCTCTTCTATGTAATTTGTGGATCTTTCGTAATATACTCAATATTTCAAAAACAAATCTATATCAGACTTCAACTCTCAAACTATCTCTCTCTCATCGATATTTTCGAATAATTTGACGAGTGCTTCAGCGAGGGATCAGAATTCGAAGAGAAGTTGAAGATGTAAAATTTTATAGTTAAATCGACTTGTGCTGTCCAGCCGTCGTAAAAAGAACTACTTTTCTGATATTTGAAATTATCGGCATCTTACATGTTTTCGAATGTAAAACAATCGATTGGCTGATTGAATGATGATAGAATAGTTGACAATGCATATGCAGAAAGATTACTTGCACAGCTATGGAGAATACGAATAGGCCATTGTTTGTCAAAATGATCATCATTTAAATATTGGCAAACCTAATTAACAAAAAGTACTAGTTGAAATAGAAAGGAAAATCTTCAGTACTGACTCGAATCGATTTTCCAATCGCTGGCGGTCCGTTTAAGAATATCATTTTATTGCCTAGAGAAGCAAAATTTGTTGGATTTTTTTATATATTTTCTATCATGTAACTATTACTTTCAATTAAATGAAGTAAATTATCACGTGTTGACGTTTTATCAATAGGTAATAAGCGAATGAGATGTTCATGAGAAAGAAATTTTTGATCTGGCATGCGTGGTTTGATATCTGCTGTTTTAGCAAGTGGATTGCCCGATCGTAATAACGTGCAATAAAACCAATCTAGAGCAATATGTTAAACTCAAGTACAAAATAGTTTATTTCTAAATGTAAATTTACCATTGAGTGAACTCGGTGTTTTTTGTATTTTTGCTTGAAGTAACTCATTGTCTCCAGCTGATATAGGACATGATTGTAAATAGAGATTAACATCATGCATTAATTGCGAGTTATTCAATGAAAATGTTATTTGTTTATTTGAATCAGTAGTATGATTTAAAACAGATTCATTCGAAGATTTTGAAATAGCGATTACCCGAGATGCGCCACGTCTAAACAAGTTTTTAAAAGGTTATTAACAAGCTGAACTTTTTTTTTACTATTTACCCAAAAGTTCTACAAACAAGTTTTCGTTGTTGTACTTGTTGACGAACAAAAATCCGTTCATGACAAAATAATGATGATGGAAATTCAATTTCTGTACTTATTTTATCATCATTCATATAATTGTCAAGCATTTGACAAATGACTTCACGTACAGGATTAGGTATATCCAAATTCTACATACGAAAGCAAGACAAAAAAGACCGTTCTATTACCAATAAGACGAATCTTTTATTTATACTTACACATCCAAGTGGTATGTCACAGTCAGATTCATCATCGCTTAAATAATCAACAGCTGAATCCATATTTGTATTCACCATTCGATAAGGCATATTCGAGGCAAACTAATAGAAAGATTATTCAATCTAAGTATAACAATTCGACTAGGAAAATACTGTATGGATTTTTCGCAATTCGGTGTAATTTTTCATAGTGAGGAATTTTACCGGTCAAATACAAACTTGGAGAGAACTAACTTGATTTATTTCAACCTTTCGAACTTTGTTTCACAAAATACTTCTCACGCATTTATAGGCATATGTTAAAAGTGCAATAAGCAAATTTTCAGGGTACAATCTTGAGCATATATAAGTCGCATGTCTGATAGAATATTCTGTGCTCTAGGCATCTAAAGTCTATTAAATGAATTGTTTAGAGTAGAGACATGAAACAGATTCGAGTTTATTTCAAAATGTTAACAAAGGGAAATTTCTTTCGATTGAATGGTATGAATAGAGAACTAGTCTGACGTCTCTCCTCAAGAAGCGTTTGTGCGCTCGAATATTGATTACTAGTTCAAATAGTGTTCGCATTAGTGATTTGACTTGGATGTGATCAACTTGCACATATGCTATGAAATAGGTTAGAATACTTTTGCTCTATTTAGTTGAAATTTCTTTTTAACATATGGACTCAATTGTTCATAGGTTATTAATAAGAAAATGTTAATTTATAAATTCCGTGCAATATTAACGTAAATACTGAAACCATATCATAAAATCACCGAAACAAAATTCTTTGGAACATTCAATAGCAGCAAATGGAAAATCAGTCTCTTTGACTGGACGTCAAAACAAAGTCAAATCATCTCTCTCATACTTTAGTGCTGCATGCATAGATCTCAAAATAATAACTACCTGATCATCATCTCCACCTGTAGAGCAAAGCTCATAATCATTACTGTTCAATTTAGTTGAATGCTGTTTTCGGTGAAACTGTTGATGATGACGCATATCTAAAATACTAACAACATATCCATAGTTTCGAGAAGAATATATCTATTTATTTCTGTAGCAAATAAAAAATTATCTGACGTTTTATTGAATAACAAAGTAACAGGGAAAAAAAATTAATGGATTCATTCTGATGATGTAATCTTATTCATTTGAAATGCATCTGTAACATACATTGAAATTTCATCTTCGATTGCTCTCTATAAGTAAAAAAAGAATATTTAATGTAATAAAACGTAAACACAATTTTCTCATCTTACAAGTTCATCTCGCACACTTTCGACTTTATTTGTTAAACTATCAATTGTCTAATTAAACAAAAAAAAATTATTAAAAAAAGGAAGAAAAATATTTTTTGTTGATAAAACTTACTGGCTCATCGCATGGCATCCAATGAGCGATTTTCTGTTTAAGAATTTCATATTCACATCGACTATTATCAATTTCCTTAAATAAAAAAAACATCAAAGTTTTCCATCAAATCTTCTTGTATTTTCCGGATTACTTTTTGTAATTTTTCAATTTGTGCATGAGTAACTGGTGGTTTAGCATTAATATCAAATGATTGTAATTTGTTTTCAACAAATTTCGTTTCAGCCATTGCTGTCATACGGGATGACTCATATTCGTCGAATTTTTGATTTTGACAATTAATTATCTTTTGTTGTTTTCTAAATAATAGAACAAGCACAAAAAGAGAAAAGGTTTAGTTTTACTAGAGAAATCATTTGTAATTTTTATACTACTCATGTAGTGTTTTAGCCAAATTTGTCATTTCAATATAATTTTGTTGTATTGTTGGTAGAATAACATCAAATGTATCTAAACGATTTTGTGTTCCATAATAAATATTTTGTAATTTACGTAATTTAGTCAAGAATATTTCTCCATTATCGATTTGTGTTGCATCAATTTCAAGTAATCGTCCAATACTATTAAGTAGTTGAAGATTAGAAATTAATTGTTCTGGATTGAATACCGATGAATCAGCAAGAGACATCTAAAGATTAAAAGATGCCTTTTATTTTACATTACAGAAAAAATTGAGAAGAAAAAAAAACGATTGCTTAATTTTAAAAATTTGTAGTATATATATATATAAATAGATAACGGAAGAAAGAAAAATGGAATTCATAAGATAATATATTATATAATGAGTGATTCGAGATTAAAAAAAAAAGAACAGCAAAAAAATTATATCTGAACGATAGCAGCGTTTCACAATAGAAGTTTTGAAGAACATTTAAGCATACGTTCCATTAGCCAAAAATCGCAATACATCAACTAAAAGATATGGCCTAGAAATAAAATGTATTAATTGTATATAAACAGAATTTATATTTTTAAAAAAATGTGTAGACTGCTTATATCAGTAACTATTGAAATTTGTTTTACAGCCAAAATGTCATTTTAATGCAGGAGCAACACTTTGTATCATTCTCATGGGTCGAGATGAGCTGAAAGAACTCTGTGCGCTTTCAATGACATGAAGATAACAATGTGCATCGATTACCCAGTAATTGAATTTAGAAAACTACTTGCGGCATTGTAATAAGGAAATGTCAGTGCTTAGATCTGAATCATAGTCAATCTCTTTCAATTAGTATTGAATTCATGAGAATCTCGCTAATCAAACTTCGATCAAAGTTACGACTCATATCAACTAGGATTTTCAATAGAAACCCAATTGTGCCTATGCATCGCTAAAACTCCATGTTCATGTGAGGTAAACTATTCATCGCAGCAAGAAATTTAATCGAAAGTCATTCACCACTACTCATCATGATCTATCACACGAAAATACTTCAAGGCGATGAAAGAGTTAGAAATATTCTCTTTGCTCAGCATAATGTGCTAATGATTTTCTCAGATATCCCACACTTCAAGACTTACTGTGCTCGTTCCAATTGCTTCCATTGTTCGGTTGCAAAGATTTCTTTACTATATGTTTTAATAAATACAAGTAAATTATCTTTCAGTAATTTTGAATTATAAATATTAGCTCGAATAAGCATTTCAGCTGTTGTTTCATATGTAAATGTATTGATTAATGATTGTATACATAATGTTTTTAAATTTTCAATAGCATATTTATCTGCTGCATATAAAAGATCTAATGCATTGATGTCTAAATGTTTAATTTCATTGCAATAAATAAAACGAAGCATTTCTTCACATATATCATCCGATATATCATTTATTTCAATAATATTCGAACGTGTTTCAATCATATCGGATAAGAACATTCGTTCAAAAACTTCACTCGACATCGAAAGTATACAACGATGAACATTAAATTCTTTTGAAGCAACTTTTATTGTAACATCAGAAAATTTTTCTGTATGAAATAATTCTGCTGTTAATGATGAATTTAATTTTGGATCATTGAATAAAAAGTTTTCGTCTAATATATTTAAACATAATTTTGAATTACTCTCTTGTCCATAAAGTACAATTCGTGCAAAAAACACCAAACACGGACTAGAATTATATTGTTGTGTACAATCACTTAATTCTTTACTTGTAAATGGATCAAATATATACTCATCAGTTGGATCAACAATGTCACTCATTTTAAGTAGACGTGTAGAAAAATTAGCACGAACAAAAAATTCTACACGAAATTTATATGGCAAATGTTTTTTAATACGTAATTTTAAAAGATATAACATTAATATCATATTTTGTTCACGTTGAAGTGTTAATGATAATTGAAAGCAATTATTTAAATGTACATAATGTCGATCTAATTTATGTTCAAATGTAAATATTGAACTTTCAAGACATTCGTCTTCATAACATAGCTAAACGAACAAATAGGTTTAATCAGATTTTATTCTCACTAGGGTATTGCATAGTATGATTAAAAGATTTCTGAACAAAAAATTGCTATCATTATGTAGAGTCTACTGAGAATAAACAAGTTCTAAAGTGATTTATGACCTTTCTTTTGCTTCGTACTAGTTGCACTAAATCTTGAGTGTATATCATTAAAAAAAATCACAGTTTGACCATGAAGAAATCTTAATGTCTCGCTCATCATTATGATATTTCGTTACTCTTAAGGCTAGTTGACTCTGGCAAGCGAACTATGAGACATGTTAAGCTATTTGTTGAGTTTGTATTCTATGCATAAGGTAGACTTCACCTTCATAAGAATAAAAAAAGCTACAAAGACAAGCAATTGAATATCTTCCCTTCGTAGTCTAAGCCTATCGAACGGTCGCTACTATTTCAATAAGACATTTAGCTTTCAAGTAGGAACAATGAATAATAATTTGTTCTTAAATCATCCGCATCAAAGAATGTTTTCTTTACAAAATATAATTAAACCTTCATTACATAACTCATACTTCGTGAAAGTCAAAGAAGATGCTGTCTATCGGAAATTCTTTATCTTACGAAGGCAACATTATTGCATGTGGAAAATGACAGGATATGCTATTAACAATTAGATTAGTATGTCTGCAAAATGTCAAATCAACATACTATCGTTTTTCTTTCTTCACTTTATGTCATGTCAAAAGTGAAAATTTCGAATAAAATGAATATAGAACAGAAAAAAAAACACCTAACTAAATCATCTTTTGAACTTTCTTCATCGTCTCTTAAGATGAGATTTGTGCATGAAGTCTACACTCAAAAACAAAATAGTTCATCACTTCGAAAAACTCCCTCTTGCCATTACAATGAAACACTTTATTACAGCAGAAAAGGTATTAAACTTATAATAGAAAACTAATTGTTTATGGATAGATTAGAAATGTGCTAATAATCTGTCCTCGTTCCTTTCATTTTAGGATAAAAACGATTCCGATACGAATAAGATGGTAAATATGAGACACTTCGATGAATATTTGGTAATTTACCTTGAGAATAAATATCAAATTTCCAGGTCTATCAACGAATGAAAATTATTAAACCATAAAAAAAATCAGAAAACATAAAGGAAGACTTGACAAATATTTATCTACCCATTACAGCCTATAATTAAACATTATTTGTTTGAAACATCGATACTAGGAAAAGCAAAACTGACTCTACTAAAGCTCACATTCGATGGAATTTCCTCGTATTTTATTACGAAACGGACAATCATAACTAATAGAGGATGAGAAATTTTCGTTTATACCTTTGTTTTAGTATTAAAATCATCGATAACCCATTGATAAGTAAATGATGGTTCATCGATAATTGTATTTCCATTGCGAACTTTTATTAAACGTAAATCATCACATCCGGATGCATCACACATCGGACGTATTTGAAGTGTTATCGTTAATGAAGGACAAGATAAGAGACGATCACGTGACGATGATATATATGATTTCAAAAAGTTAGATATAACATAATTACCTGAAAATATCAATAAGAACAATCTCAATTACATGCAATTATTTTTCTATTTACGTTTTATATCAAATGATTCACTCGGGTCACAGTAAAAACTAGCATTTGACCACGTATATTTATAGATTTCTTCTCCATTATATTCACATGTAACTATGACTTCAGCTTTAATTGTTCGTAATTTCGGCTTTAGAAATAGAATAATTTGTGTAATCAACATTTTTCATTTAAATATAAGTTTCAATACGTACCTTAATCATAAACACATAAAATTTAACGAAAATACTGTTACGTTCACAATAGGATGGGTAAAGACGCATAATCCAACTAATCACAAATAAAAGCACTTTGTATAAAGAATTCATTCAAATAAAAAAGAAAGATTCTTACCTCGTTGAACAATTTGTACATGGGAATAATTCGCTTGTATATTCATCTCCATCTCTACTATGTTGAACATTTTTTATTAACCAATTATGTTTTATTTCAACTAATGGTTCAGCAATAGATGCTTGTTGTGAAGGCTTTAATGATTGTGTAGTACTACTGACAGCAGCTATTAAATTCGTCGATCCGATTGATCCAGTTGACATGATCGTTTCTTTATTTTAGGTTGTTTGAAAAATCATTTTGTTAGATTGACAATGCAAAAAATAGAACAGCCTATTTCCTGACTTTCTTTTAATATTTGTGCCTAGAGACGTTCTTTTTTCTTGTTACTATTTCATTTTCTTTAAATGAAAAATCGAACTGATTGGTTGAATAGTATAACTAATAAAAAACTGTTTCGTTACCTTCGACACAGCTGATATTCAACTAATCATTGGTTAAAATAATTCTATATACAACTGTCAAATTTTCTTTAAAGAAAGAAAAAAACATAGTATAGATATACATACATATATATATATATATATAGAAATAAATAAAACATTCGCGCATTCATTTCTTGTTTCTATTCTTTATTCAACCGTCTAGTAAAATAAAAATGCCAGTGCAACGTGGCCTTGCAAAAGAATGTCAGCAACATTTTCAAACAACCAATCTTTATGAAATCTTTTCAATTCCACGAACAGCTACTGATGCTCAAGGTATGCTTCGATTGTTCAAATGATGAATCAATTATCTTCATAAATGTATACATAAAATTATACAGTACTAATTCATAAATGATAAATTTTAGAAGAAAATAAAACGATGCAAATAGATATCTTATCTAATAATTTCTATTTTGGTTTTAGTAAAAAAAGCTTATCGCCAGTTAGCTCTTCGTTATCATCCAGATCGAACTGATATTGATCAAAAAGAAGAAGCGAAAACGAAATTCCAAATCATCGGTAAAGTTTATGCAACTCTTTCGGATGAAGAAAAACGAAAAATTTATGATGATACCGGTATTAAAGAAAAATAATGGCACATTTATTTTGTGAAATATTTCCATATCATATTTTCTAGGTGCTATGGATGATGATGATTTAAGCATGGGAGTCGATGATTGGTATGATTATTGTAAAAAAATGTTTCGAAAAGTTACAAAAAATGATCTTGTTGAATTTGAAAATAAATATAAAGGTAAATAAATGTATTCCTAGATATCGAAACTCTGTAGAGATTTCTAGACTGATAATAGACATGTCTAATGAAAATCTTATCGATAATTTAAAACTTGACGTGCATAGTTTCCTCGTATTTGAATGACATCGAAATTTTCACAACATCATAAAAGTTTCCTATTTAGATTGAAATATGATCGCAATATATATGCATTTTAGAACATAATATCGTTTGTATAATTATAAAAAAAAAACAGAATATGGAAAATCCTAGCATTTGGAAAACCTTATGAAATTTTCAAAGTAGTAGAAACTCATTAGAGATTTTATAGATTTTCAATATCTTTATTACAAGAAAAAAGACATGTTTAACAGCATGCAATTACTGATACGACCTTCATGATGCGTCTGCAGCAGACTGTTATGAGCTAAAGTTGCCTTTTTAATTACTTCCAATCTGATTAGCACGAGTAAAAATAAGTTTTTTCCAGAATAATGATTGGATATTTATATTTTAGGTTCGGATGAAGAAAAAAATGATTTAAAACGAATATATGTTGAAGTTGTTGGTGATATGGATCAAATATTCGAACGACATCTTCTTACATGTCTTGAAGATGAAGATCGTTTACGCTCTATGATAGATCAAATGATTGAAGACAATGAAGTACCACCCTTTGATGCTTATACAAAAGAAACAAAAGCGAAAAGAAATAAAAGACATAGAAAAGTAAAAAGAAATAACAATTTTTCTGCTAATTAATTTTTATTCATGAATTTTTATATTGCTGATATAAATAGTTGACAAAGGAAGCAGCTGAAGCTGAAAAACTAATGAAAGAGCTAAATATTGGTAATGATGACGCAAGTCTTGAACGGGCTATACAATTGCGTCAACAGCAGCGTGCTAGTTCAAGCTTTTATGATCAACTTTTAGAAAAATATGGTTCAAAAACGAATAATGGAAATAAAAAGCGTGGCTCAAGCTCATTAAACAATAATAAATCAAAGAAAACTTCCATTAATAATCATGGAAAACGTGCAGCTAAAACGGATGATGAAGACGAAGATGATGAAGAAGAAGACGAGGAAGATATTGATACCAGTGAAACATTAACCGATGATGAAGATGTACGACCGAAACGAAAGACATTATCCAAAAAACGTGCAACAACCATGAAAAAAACTCGACGTCCTGCAACTAGTAATAAAAAACGCAAGGTATCCCATTAGATAAAAACAGAGACTTTCGATTTATTTACGAAGAAAGAAAAAAGAAAACTCCTTAAGCGAAACAATCAAGAGAAATTATTTTGGCTGTTGTCAGATGAGCAAACAAATAAATTCAAAATTAGAATATTTTTGTTTCTTCCCTTTTTGTATAACACTTTATTCATGAATAAATAGATATAAGAAAAAGTAAATGTCTTATTTTTTCATAGTTGTACTTGGCGTGACATTCAAACGTCTAACTATGTCGTCAGCTTCAAACCGATTGACTGCGATTAAATAATTGATTTGTTTTGTATTATCATTCAGACATGCAACATAAATATGACCCGCAGTTGGTATTTGAATTTGAGCTTTTCGGATACCACAAAAAATATCATTTGTTGCTGGGAGAATACCTTCTCCAATCTTAAGTAAACAATATATATCAAAATAATAATATGAATTAAAATTCATAAAAACCGAAAAAAAAAAAGATTTACTTGAGAATAATCAAAATCAATCATTGTATCATAAACGCGACCGCGTAATGTTCGTAAGTCTCTACGATCAAATTGTAATTTATAATGATCTCTAGGAGGCATTGTCACCGATGAAATGCCGCGTTGAACATTTGATATTTTACCAATAAAAGCAATTGAAGATTTGGGAATTTGCTCTAGAGCTTTGTCTTTACCATGAAGTACCATTTTGTTACTCTTGATTCGATGTAATGACACCGAGTCAAGTGAAGTTTCTATTTGTATTTATCTTTACGATAGAGATTTGCACATAAATATGGATATATGTGTAATTTATGTTCTTCTATCTATTTGACGTTGAATCAAAATATCTTTTATGTGATGTTACATTTGACAGATCATACATGGCTAATCACACGTTTGTCTCTGAATATCATTTTCTTATATGAATTTATAGAAGTTGATGGATGAGGTACATATGAATTATTTGTCATACTACATCGAGAAATAGATAGATCGATTGATTTATTGAAAATAGTTAATATAACAAGTATTTCACTAAAATATGAATCACAAAAGTGACTAATCTATTTTATTTTGACCTTTCAAAAATATCGGTAATATTCTTTGAAGCTTATATTACTACAGAAAAAAGTGTTTAATATGGCAGAAATATTTATTTATTTAGCGATCAATTTGACGCAACGACGAATCATTGAAAAACGATTGATTGGTGATTATATGCATAGAATATTTGTCGATTTAGAGATTAATTAACATATGACAAAACAATTTCAGTTAGATAATCATATATATTTTCTTGCGGGAATTTCTTGTAAACAATATAATTTAGGTAGGTGTGGATATTGGCAACGTGAGAATTCGAGCCCATAATCAAGTTGTCTCTATTGACTCTTCCATTCCATTCTTTTTCTTGTTTTAGGTCACGCAAGGTTTTCTCTCTGAGGAATATGCACAATATGTCAGCATATTCCAATAAAAAGAATAAATAGTTAGTTACTCCATTTGTTATTCGCTATTATATATATCGACTTTTCTGGAATGTCGCATAGATGAATATGAAACAAAACAAAAAAGAGAAGTAGACATTATACTATTCTTGATCTTGTTTTGGACAAGAACAACTAAGGCATTCGTAAAGAGTCGTTTATCGAATAGAGATATTTCGACTTATATTCATATTTACTATTGAGAGTTATCAAATGTCAATAGTAAATTACCAGTAGACCTATTTATTCAGTAGGTATGTAGCAGAAATCAAAGAAAACACTAGATCAAACTATCTGTTGGCTTTTTGACAAGTTGAGTCATAAGTGAAATAACTCATTTTATAGATACTCGAAATTTCACCGTATAAACTCGTGAGATATGAAAGTCAGAAGAAAATAATATGTTGGTTCGCTAATTTGTATTAGCAGTAAACACCTATAGAGTTGCCATCCATTTATCTCTGCCAACACCAAAACACGTCAGTACGCATATGCTCCCTTGTTTTCATGTACCTCTTCCCCAAGTAATGATTTTTTTTCTAAATAAGTAAGGAAGAAAAAAATTTAACGAAAAAAAGACACAATGCTCACATTGTTGAGTATTTTCGTGTTTTGAGTAAATATTACACTTTAAAAAGATGTACACTAGCATAAACATCTTGATATGACATTACTGCACAGTTCTTTTTCTTTCCAGATAGCTTCTACTGATTAAATCAATCATGTCTTACGTAAGTATAGATAGACAGATACCACGTTTTCATTTCGTTTGCATATATAAATATATGTGTATAATGATATATTATAGAATAAAAAAATTAAGAAATTAACTTCCGGTCAAGTTAAAGGTACGTATAGTTTAGAACAGATTAAAAACTAGGTTTATTTTTTATGCTTGAAATTTATTATTATTTAGAACTTCGACAAGCATTTGATTTATTCGATGCAGATGGTAGTGGTGACCTATCACTCATTGAATTAAAAAAAGCATTAGTAGCCTTGGGTGTTACTGTATCTGATCGTGAAGCACGACAGATGTTTGCAGCAATTGATTTAGATAGTAAAAACCTCGTAGATAATTACTTAACATACTAGTTATGATTGTTGTTTTTTTCTTATTTTAGAGAATGGTTTGTGATACTAAGATAAAAGAAATTTCTCTACGATTTGTTTATTTGTTTGTATTTGTGTTCAAGGTCTAATTGAGTTTCATGAATTTGCTGAAGTTATCGCCGATTCTTATTTCAAAAAGTTGACACGTGCAGAAATCGTTGAAGCATTTCGACGTTTTGATCATAATCATGATGGTTATATTGAAGCTGATGAGTTAAAAGCTATTTTAACAAAACTTGGAAGAAATTATTCTAATGAAGAAGTTAATCATTTTTTTACGAAATCCTTAAATGAACAATCTATTATGTTTAGATTCGTCGTATGATTGCTCAGGTTGACGAAGATGGTAATGGAAAAATATGTATCGAAGGTATGATATGAAATATTCACAAGACTTTTTATTGTTTAGAAAAAATTCGAATGACCAAGTAATATATGATGAATAATACTGTTTTTATTTTTCTTGTAGAATTCGCGGCACTTATTGACAGAGATTCATAATTCCAAAGTTTGACTGAATGAATATACTTATACGCATGGACTTGAATTTTGATGTTTTATTGTTCGTTTTATTGATGCATTAAATTTTATCATTCCTTTGAAGAAGAAAAAAAAACAACAGAGAAAAGTTTTGCCTCTGTTATATTTTCTTTTTTTTGTTCATTTGCATGTTGTATGTACGTATGCGCAATTTTAACGTTCGCCTGTTTGACTGATTAATAATTCAGTCTTCTTTTTTTTTCTGTTGTTTGGGCTCATTTATATTCTCCATTCTCCTTTTATTTTTGTATTCATATAACACCAAATACAGAATAGAGAGACATATGCAAGAGAAAACCATAATAAAGTGCGAGCGGACGTACGCTCAGACAAAACTTTCAATGCGTTGAAGATAGAAGCAATCGAATGACGCAAATATGCATGTAAATTTTTTTTCCTTGTCAAAAGAACGAGGTCGACAGCGCAAAAGGGTTAGCGTGCGTAACTCATTCTCTTCTCTTATCGTCTTTTCCGTCTGCCAAACATAGTCTTTCTCATATTGCACTGTTATCGTTGTATTTGAGTCAGAAGAAAATATTTGACTTCTCTCTCTCTCTCTCACTTTCTGTATGTTTAGTCATCGTTACTTTTCTTATTCTCTCTCTCTTTGTCGATATTTGCATTAACCACGATGACAACGAACTAAAAAGCAATAACAAAAGCAGCAAGCGCCCTCATCATCTGACGAATATTGCTATATTTTATTAGTAAAAAAAAGAAGAAGGAGGAGAAGGAGAAAAAAAAAGAAGGAAACAAACGAATAAAAAGGTTGAATCTTTGACGTCTCTGAATAACGAAGGTGAGCTGAACGAATATATAGGTAATCAAAAAGACATACAACACAAAAGTAACAGATAAAGAAGAAACAATAATTGCGAACGCAAGAGATAAAGAAAAAAAAAGGAAAAGTAAGATGAAATTTCAACGTCGTATTCTACCTCCACATTCACCAATCTATCTCGAAATGGAGGAATATACTGCGCCAGTATCTTCACGTCAGTCAAGTAAGTATTTAGATCTATTTGGTTTTTGCTTCTTAATTAAAAATAATAACTAATAATTTCCTACTTTTCTTATCTTTCATAGTATCATTTAGCGGGTCCACAAGTGATTTGAGTGAAATTGGAAGCATATATTCTTTACCAGTTATGCCAAAGCAACGATCTGATTCATTAACAAATTTATTTAATATGTCAGAAGATAGTACATCATTATCAAATTTAAGTATTGGATCATATTCTTTATCACAACATTCATGTGAAAATGGATCTTATACAAACAGTACAAATTATACAGCAGTTTCACCGATAACATTATCCTCACAGCCACCACAACCACAACCACCACCATTACTACCTCTACAACAACAACAACAGCAACAACAGTCAATATCAAACAATTATGGATCTGACAAGATTTCTCGAAAACAATATAGTTCGTCTTATCGCAGTTTGAGTGAAGAACAAAATTCTCCAGTGAATAATCGTAGATTTAATCTGAATAATAATAATAACAATAATTCACATCGTAGTGGTGATTCTATACGTCACTATCATTTCAGTTCAACAAACATGATTGGCAATTCATTGGCAACGAGTAGTCAAAAAAGTTTTTCTATTAAAACAGCTGAAACCGTTTTAAATACAATCGGTATTACGACATCATCATCACATGATGATTTAACAGATAAGTGTGGTTTAATTGCACATGATGGTAATGATACTGAAAATAACGATGAGGATACTACTGCTACTACTACTAATAATAATAATCAAAATCAACATCAATATGATGAAATACAAAATTATGGTGACACTCATTTTATTGATAATTCAGATGAAAATGAACTGGATATGACATTATCAAGAAATACTCAAACTACAATACAAACTGGACGAGGTTTAAGAAAAACCGTTTTAAGTAATGTTGATCGTTTACTGAATTCTGGCAATAAACAAATAAAACTCTAGATGAAGAAACAAAAAAAAACGCAAACGAGACTATTGAATGTAATGTACTGTGATTTGTTCATAGAACCTTCTTTCCTTTTTTTTTCTTTTCTTGTTTATTTATTCATTATATAACATTGCAGTGAATAATGTGCAACAATTAATGTCATACTATTTTGTTGTTTTCAATTAAAATTTATCAGCATTAAAACAAAATGATTGGATGAAATATTAACAAATTTTCTTTTTTTCGTTTTATCTAGTCCTCTCAATTCAAATTATGACAACGAATCAACCGGTGCAATCGACAAATCTGTCAGATTTATCATATCTATCAAAACCAATTGGTGATTTATTTGGACAATTACCAGTAAGTCCAGATGATTATTCTCGTTCTTTTTTATCAGAAGATCAAATAGTGTTCTATAAAGCAAATGGATATTTAACTCAAGTTCGTGTATTAACTGACGAACAATGTAATCGTATCATAGACGAATATAAAAAATTTCTCTTATGGAATCATAATCATGACAATTCAGAAGGAAACCATGAATCACATTGTTTAGATTTTCCAGAAAAAAGCCTCTTATATGAATATCACTCAAATAAAAGTAATGATCCAAATAATGTTGTTACACATATGCTAGGCCATTGGAGAATATCACCTTTATTTCATGATTTAATTTTTATACCAACAATTACCGTGCCAACATCTCAATTACTTGCCGCTTTTCATCCATCGAAACAACTCATGATTCCAGTTCAATTCTGGCATGATCAAATTTTTGCCAAGCCAGCACATCATGGTGGACAAGTCGGTTGGCATCAAGATCATTCACATTGGACACATAGTGAACCGATGCAACATATTACTGTACATATCGCATTAGACGATCAAACAGAAGAAAATGGAACCGTACATTATGTTCCAGGTTCACATCTTTGGCACAGAACTGAAAATGGTAAAGAAGTACCATTGCCAATAGTTAATATGGACTTTACAAATATGGAAAGTATAAAACAAGTTTTAAATGAAGACGAAATGAAAATGTTTCAACCATTACCGAGTTTACTTAGAAAAGGTCATGCTTCATTTCATCATCCACTAACTGTTCATGGTTCATATCCTAATCGAACATCATTGCCACGTCGTTCTGCAGTGCTCAATTATTTTGTCGAAGGCACACATAGTAATACTGATGAACCCTTTTTTCATGGTGTACCTAAAATAGCACGTGGTGAACCTATAAATAGTCGTTTTTTCCCTCTAGTCTTTGATCCGAAATGGATGTAATGATTTTGTTTTTCAGTTATCTTTTTATTTTATTTTATCGCCCTGTTGCAGTCAATACAAGCTCGCTATTCGATTCACTTTTGCTTTTTTTAGGGAATGAAAGGTTAGATGCACTAGTTTATCAGATATTTAAACTTAAATTTATAAACATTAATAAATTGGAATGAAACAATAGATTTCTATTATTTCAAGTAGTAAACAACTATGCTTGATGAAGAACGACGAGTGCATTAAGATTGGTGATAACATCAGTTGCTGCTCATCTATTATGCAGCAAAATATTTATCTAGTTGGCACATCTATTTGATTTATTCAAAAACAAATTACTTCTATCTATTCATCGTATGTATAGAATTAAGATAGTAAAAGTAAATATATTGACTTTCTCAAATTGACAATGTCTATACGTTTTGAGTAGTTGCTGTATTAATTGCATGAAATATTGTATTTTTATTTATAATTATTCTAGAACTAGATAGTATCCTTCATGTAGTATTAGTTAATATTATTTTTTAAATCTAATTTATGTATATTAAGTTAAAAATCTATATGAAACTAAGACATAAGCATATTTGGTATCATATATAAATTTTGTAAGAAGGTTGTTTAATTTACTGGACGTTTCTTTTTTATTGAAACTTAGAAAACCTATATCTTTAATGATATTCCTATGTGTATTCGTAGTAGATGATAGAAATATTTCTATGTTTATGCATGCAATCTAGTGAGAGATTGACATATGTACATTGTTGTCGATTTATGAGTACAAGAATGATAAAAACCGATTATTTGTCCTAGAAAGAAATCATTCTTGCATTCCATTTCGATCGATTTCCCAATATTTTAGCTCTTTATTAAAAAGAAAAGGATTTTTACTCCAACACTACGATAGTTGAATAGGAAAAAACTGTTCAATCTCATCATCATTTAAGTACAGTGGAATATCACTAATACTAGAAATATTTCTTCTTCGCATTGAGTTTAGGGTTTCTTGTCAATATTGGTATAGGAATTAGACTGATGGCAAGAATTATTAAAATAATATTCATGTTTACCGATGATTACAACCAATATTAGTCAAATAGAGAAATATTAAAATTATTATTTTGTTATAACGAAATCAGACAACAAATCTAGCAAGGATTCATATAAGAGTATTTCGTATTAAATCAACATCATATTTTTTTTTCTATTCGATATTGACAAGTGTAAATATGATATATCGACATCATCAACAACAACATAATATCGTGGCCTCAATTATAAGTATAAAATAAAATAAAGCTTGTATGTCTTCTAGGTTTCGTTAGCTTCAAGTTTCGATAGTGAATAATAGACAAAGTACTTGCTATCCGTATCTTTAGAATTATTATTCGGTCAATTGCTTTTTCTTAGCTGTTTTAGTCAAGTTCTGGAATTCTGTTTTATGCTTATGCTTTTATTTATTAAGGACTCTTTTGTATTTGTCTCCTCCGTTTCATTTGATTGTCTATTGTTTAGTATTTTTCAAGTTGTTATCATGTTGTTTTATAATAAGTCTTGCCGGTATAATCTTATTTACATTCCTATCAGCATATCCGAAACGATTCTCATTCATGCTTGCTCGACGTTGCAACGGGTCTCTACATTTTCTACAGCTATAATCTATAGAGAAAAACTTCTCCTCTTATAAGAATACAGTTAACCTTTGGTTAATATTTGTTTTACTAAATCAATAAGATAAACGAAGATTTTTAATAGAAACATATACCCGGAAAATACAGTTCAGAAAGTAAAAAAAAACAACATATGCTCTTGAAACAATAAGATTAAATATCTATTCTAATGTCCTTTTATAAGGTTAAACTTAAGACAGACTTGTTTTTCATTAGTGGATAGGAAATTAGAAACTTTTTGTTTTCAATAGTAAACAAGTTATTTTCACTAAAGATGCACCGATCAAATTAGATCCAGGTATTCGATCGCGTACCGAAGAAAGTTTATATAGGGCGTGTTCATTGTCTCATTGCTAGTTTTGCAATCGATAGACCGCAATGACTCAATCATGTCCTTCATACAATTGACATAGTTGTCAAAATGAAGCACATACGTGAAGGGTCATAAAGGATGCCTGTTTTTTTTTAATGAAAACATATTATTCATGACCCTTGCAGTATGTTTATATTATTTAAAATTATTAAATTGATACTCTTTATACGATTACAGTATTGTTAACTTTCAGTGATGAAACGCTCTCGAGTCATTCTAACTAGTCTTTTTAAGTTTATTACCATTCTAATTGAATTTTCCGTAAGAAAAACAATAATGAATGCGAATAGAACCCAGATTTTTCGTCAAACTGCAAGAAAAGACAAAACTTGCCGACAGCTGTTTTTAATTAATGTGTATGTGTTGTGAGAAAACTACC
Source organism: Rotaria magnacalcarata (assembly GCA_900239745.1). Lineage (NCBI taxonomy): Eukaryota > Metazoa > Rotifera > Eurotatoria > Philodinida > Philodinidae > Rotaria > Rotaria magnacalcarata. The sequence goes on from OENM01000217.1 coordinate 60,346, forward strand.
GTTTGTTCAATATATCAGAGAATGTCTTTGTTTTTGAATTGTGTATCTATTTTTTCTTGTGAGCTCTGAACTAGAATAGAAATTTTCTGTTTGTTCAGTTGGTTGTTTCTTATTGAAATGTTTCAAAAATAAAAATCTTTAATAAAGCGAACGAATAAATAATTTTCTTTTGCTGTGAATAAACCAATTTCTCGTTCGGGTACATTTTATTGTGAAATAAAACGAGGCTTGAATCATTATATTGTTATTTTTGTATTCAATGGCAAAATGAAATTTATTATTTTTATATTATTAACAATTTGTTGCGCTCTGTTAATACTTTTGACAAAGTGAGCAACATCCTCCTATTGTTTATTCAGTAAGTCGAATAATAAATGATAATCACTGGAGCCAAACTTTATCTATTCTACCATCCTTTCTGACGCTTTTAATGCTATTCGTGTAGTCAGCATAAAATATAATGAAATATTTTTAATATCTTTCGCCTTAAAAATGCAAGTTTTTATAGTTTCTAGAGGCATATTTATATAATATTCTAGTAGAATATAGAATTCTAACAGACGCTAAATTGCAATTTGTGGTTTAATTAAATTCATTTAACGAAGGAACCAAGTCACAAAACAGACATATATTGTAATAGAAAAACTAAAGACTAATAATACTAATATATTATTCATGCAATTAATAAAAAGAAAACAAACGTAATAAAAAGAAATACATTCAAAACACAAACACTAACTTCTTTCTTCAACAAGTGGGCGATTCATATCACTGATATGTTTTCACCCTTAAATGCACACTGAATTTTGAAAATCCTTCTTGTCAAAAAAAAAAGAGATGCCTATTGACTTAATAGATAGAGAGAAAAAACATTCTTGTTATGACATGATAATAATATTTCCTTTGGCTAAGCCATTGGATCAACTGAACAACGGCGACGAAATTCTTGACCACGTTCATGTATCCACTTGTTACCAACCCATTTATTACCAATCAAGACTGGGCAAGCTTTTAAAAGAAAATTTTTTACTAAGAATATGAGAGAAAAGAAATAAATTACATACCAGCATGTCGCGTCGTATAATCACCTAAATATAGGAATAGATGAATTAGTAAGCGGAAAACACATTAGATTTTACCTTCGCCGGATGAATAAAGATTATACCAAAATGCGGCACTGCCTTTTTTTGGTTTGACATAACCATTACGAGCGGTAAAAACTGTTGCGCCGCCTTTTTCAACGTCGGTGAACTATAAAATTCATTCAGGAAATTAAACTATAATAATAATAATTCGAATAAAACTTACGTAAGTTAACCATGTAGCAATTCGATTGCCTTAAAATAAACTTTATTTTATCCAAGTACAAACAAAAACGTTTTACTTACCAGCACCAAAACTTGCAAAAGCATCTTTTTCTGTTTTCTAAATATAATTTTATTCATTTATTTCATTTCAAAATATTATAAACTAACTCGTGCAAAATCAAAATGTGGTTCATAATGTCCACCAACGCCATAGTTTGCAACCTAAAAAAACGAAGTTTTTAATGTTTCTCCAATCCTATGATTGTTCAATGTATTCATACTTGAAGATCTTCAGCAGTTGCCATGCTTAAATTTGTCAAAGCTTCAATCAATCGAGATAAACGAGCCACTATTGGAGATTCCTCATTTCGTAACCAAGCACTAAAATTATAAATATTTGAATACATGAAAAAAAAACAATATTTATTTTAACACTACAAATATGTATCTAACAGTCTAAAGTGAATAAAATCATGCAAGTAATCTATAGGAAATAACAGACAAAAAATAAAATATTTGAGCAATCTATGTTAACCAAGCAGTTATAGCATAACACAGACAACATTTAACAAACATGCAAGAATATCAATAAAAAATATTAATAAGAGACATAAATTTTTGTACCTTTTGCTCACTCTATAATTGGCAGGCTCAAGTTCTGCCGTTTTAGGATTTTGTACAACTGCTCTTCTCAGCTACAATCATAAGTAGAGATAAAGTTCAAAATAAATATATATCAGACACTGATTAATGCAAATCTAGTACGTGCTGGCTGCATTAATTATCTGTGTGATGAGCCGATAAAATGGCATTGCTATCTTATCAAATATCAAAACACAAAAGCTTATGTTATCGATTGGAAGTTAGTTTCTTATCAAGCATTGTCAAAACAACTGATATTGATGACAAACCTTAATAAAGCTCTAGCTTTGTCTATAAATATAAAGACAATATTTTTTATCCTTTCTATTTTTATGTGTTGTTGAAATAATTGTCTGTTGAAAATTTTAAGGCTAGAACTGAAACTCAAAAAACAATACATCCGAGAATAATAAATTAGATTCGAAAGTACTCAAAATAATAATCTTTGAAATATGTCAACTCTAAGATGTATTAGTATCGTATAGTATAGTACTATTGTTCATCTTATAATAACACGATATGGGATGTATGATTTTGATCTTTGATACTATCAATGTCTGATATACATCTAAATATTGGACAGGTTTGCTGTTTATTTCCGAGAAAAAATAAGAACATTTTCCTGTGTTTCAAAAGTATTTCTGTTTCTTGTATTAGAATCAAGTCGAAACTGACTATTGCTTATATTTCGAAAGTTTCGGGAGAGCGAAAATTGGTCGATACGAAAATTGATCGAAAATTTTGTAATAGAAAAACAAAAACTTTTTCTTAAAGGGAAACTCTAAGTCCGAAGTGTATCTTGAGGGTGAGGGTGTGGGTGAGGGTGAGGATGAGGGTGTATGTGCGGCTGAGGTGGTCACCGTGTTCTCAAAACAGGTAACGTTACTAAAATAATTAGAAGGTCTTCTTCTAAAGTTCTAAACTACTTTTCCTTTATTATGCATGCCTAATTTATTTGTCCGAATCACTATTTTCCTCTAATATTAACATGATATTGCAATTAGTGCTAGTTTCAGCTTTACACTACAAAGTTCTGGCTGCTTTTTTAAAGAAAAAGCTTTTGTTCTTCTATTACAAAATTTTCGACCAATTTTCGTATCGACCAATTATCGGCGACTAATTTTCGTTCGACCAATTTTCGTAGACCCGAAAGTTTCCTATTGATAATAGCTGCTAATCAATTTTTCGACCGGCATTCATACTTTCCTACAGTAGTATTTAAAAATTCCTTAGAAAGGTACAAATGCCATTCGAAAAATATACATTCGAATCAATATTTGGAAGTTATCCTTGACTTGACGCCAATACAAAAATATTCAAATAATTTTAACAACAATAGTAGCAATATTATCCTTCTTCATAATTATACATTGTCAGTCTCAACATCAATATAATAACAAAAACTACTTTAAAGAATCGCTCTGTTTACTTGTTCAACTAGAAATCTAAGTTTCTTTCTTGAGTATATTAGGAAAACCAAACACAAAAGTGCAAGTTAGTAGAATAAGACATATAACAGCAAATAACTAATTATATTAATTAGTATAAATTATTGTTTTCAATACCTCTTACTAATTCTGTAAGTAGCCGGTTTAAAAGTGTCGGTCTCCGCATCTCGCACGACAGCACGTTGTAACTATAAAGCGAGAACTTAGTCAGACTTAATAAAATATTTCTCAAAATCTATTTCCGTTTATATTTTCTATAAAAATATATTTTTTTCAATTTATGAATAAATACCCGTGGTAGAGCAATCTTTTTAATTTCGTCAATATCTTTATCACTTATAACATCATGATAGAGATAGACTGTTGGATCATCTAATAATTGTTCCTCTCTAACAGGTCGTAAAATAAGATATGGATGATTATTATGACGATAGCGACAAAATAATTTCGCTCGAATTTTTGGACTTAGCTAAAATAAAGAATTCAAAATGTAGTTTCATTTGCATTTCGGTGTAATATTTTACTTCGGGTCCGTTTGATCGACAAAGTGCTTCATAAGCTTCACGTTCATCCAAATAATCTTTTGGCCGATCATTTTTAACTTGAATATTATTAATTCTTTTTACTCTTCGAAATAATTTAAGATCTTCATCACTACCCGATGTTTGATTTCGAATAAGATCTTCATAATATTCTTTATTATTCATCGCTCGAACATGATCAGGAACTAATCAAATGAATATGAATAGCAAAAACAAATTCAAACAAAACACGAGTCTATTACCAATATTAAGAATTTCTTCTGTTACTGCTAGAGCATGTTCAAGATTTCCTTGCTACAAAAGAAAATAAATTATAAATGCAAATTTTTATTAAAAGTCTATTGTTTACTTGAGATGTTGCATATGCAAGATGATCAAGAATATCAACTTTATTCACCGATGTTTTATTCTCGTCTTTTTCGAGTTGATCGAGAGCTTCTTGCATCCACATTAATGTATGATAAAAATCTTTATTGGTATATGCAATACGTCCCAAATCATAGCATTCCACAGCTATTAAAATGTAAATTAAAAAATCAAATCAATGAAAACTATTTTCTTTACTGACCAGTTAATTTTCTTGATTTAAAATTTTCACTTATTTCTCCACTTGCCAATTCACTTGTATTCAATTTGTACGTATCTTGTAAACGCATTAAGGCAATAGCTGATCCTATTGGTGAAGCTTATATCAAACAATAATGAATTAACAAAAAAATTTCTTTACCTGTATAATCTTCAAATGAAGGAAATATCCAATTGTCACCCATATCTTTTGATATAGCTGAAATAAGAATTTTGTTTTCTTTTCGAAAACGTGAGATGTTAACATTAAATATATTTACCACGAGATGCAATTTCTTCGATACCATACCAATCAACGGTTAAATGTTTAGTAAATAAATACGCATTGATAGGATTACCAAAATAATTTTCTTCTTTTCCTTGTGCTTGACGGATTTCATCTTTAATAATGTTGAGAAATCTTTTAAAATAAGAATATAATTCTATATCAAGTTATTTCGATCGAAACTAGATGTTAATACTTTTCTACACGATCTAATCGTTCATATTCTTCATGAAGATAAGATTCTAGCTGTTTAGCTAATTCAACTTCCGTATTGAATAAATAAGTTAGATGTGTTATTGATGTAAATGATTCACTATGAACAAGTAATGATTTGACAAGCAGAAAATAAAAAATTTGAACATAAAACATTGCCCTTTTTATACAAACTATCTACAAAATTTTAACAACAAAAAAAGTATATAAACCATACGTTTATATCATTCAATATGTTCACTGACGTCAAATAGACAAGACCTAGATCAGTGATGTAAGCGAATCAGTGTAGGAAAGATGTGCTGAGTTCAACACTTAATAGGTCAATGCGATCGTAGCATATTTTCTGTTCTGAGCGTCGAGAAACATCTAGTATACACAATGGCCTTGCTTCCTGTTTCCGTATCTTTCTAGAAGAAAAATCGAGAAAGAATCTGTATACATCGATATTGCGCTGCGCTCGATCAAGAATTGTGCATAGAACAGCGAGGAAATGTTGGATTGGATGAAATTCAACAAATTGATATAGACATCTTGCCTCTTTACTGATGTTTAGTTAATTAATTTCACAAGTAATCTTATTGAATAAGAGCTATAAAGTTAGCCATAAGACCAATCGAATATGTCCGCCTTTTCCGCCAATCATGATACGAGCAGAAAGTAGCATAATTTGCCCTTAAAACCCTTTGAAAACTTCATCAGAAAGATGCCTAACCGCAAATACTAATAGTAATATTAATACTACCATTAACTACTAGAAAATTTGCGCCAACCTCAAAATGACATCAATCGATCATGAAATATAATTAGAAAAAAAAACTGCATCGGAGGAAATTTCTCTCATAATGAAACGGATCATTTGTTGATATCTTCTGTACTATAATAATATAATGTGTATGACTTGCTTACTATGAACTTCGAAAATGAAAGTGTGTTAAATCGATTACAATGAAACAACAGAAAAGAAATGTCGTTTTTATTTTCATTTTGCTAATATTTATTTCATATATAAGATACTTGTTGATTCAAATGGAAAAAAATTGTTGATTGATCTTCGAAAAGATTTTTTTCTGATAAATATTTGAACTGTTAAAATTAATTTATTCGAATGTAGCGATTACTATTTCAATTAATTTTTTTTCTAAATGATAAATACGAACGAATAAACAATTTCAATGATGAGATTTCATATGATGCATTGAAAATTTGTTTTGATATAAGAATTTCATTGTGGTTTTTTCGAATCTATTATTTTTAAATACGATCAGACTGACACGAGCTACATTGAATATTTTAATTAATTTATCAGACTGAAAATAAAAACAAAATGAGATACGATATAGTTGTTCAAATAATATATATATGATAAAACATAACAGATGTCAGTAGTATTAAGTAAAAAAAATAAATAAATAATGAAACTATTTATTTTTTCTCAATGATTGTGCAACTCGATCATCTAGAATATTCTCGATTAAAAAAAAAGAATAATTCTTCCATTTAAGGTGAAAACAGCTCTTGTTTCTTTCTCATTCTCACTCACAGGTCACCATTTTCCCTAGTACGTCATTGTTAATAATTTTGTGACGTGGAGGATCAGTGACTCATTGCCATACATTAGTATAAAAGTGCACTTTTTCCTCAGTATACTTCATTCTCGTCGCGCCAAACACAATAGCTATTTATTCCTTGTTTACTTCTTACTAATACGTACGAAACAATACAATCATGCAAATCTTCGTGAAAACATTAACAGGCAAAACTATTACACTTGAAGTCGAACCAAGTGATACCATCGAAAATGTTAAAGCAAAAATTCAAGATAAGGAAGGTATTCCACCTGATCAACAACGATTGATCTTCGCCGGAAAACAACTCGAAGATGGCCGAACACTCAGTGACTACAACATCCAAAAGGAAAGTACACTCCATCTTGTACTTCGTTTACGTGGTGGTGATTTGCAATAAACATTCAAAAGAGTATTCAAGGTCATCGATTTCTTCGACTTTTTTTTAA
>OENM01000217.1:67608-116605 GCA_900239745.1 Rotaria magnacalcarata
GAAGGTATTCCACCTGATCAACAACGATTGATCTTCGCCGGCAAACAACTCGAAGATGGCCGTACACTCAGTGACTACAACATCCAAAAGGAAAGTACACTCCATCTTGTACTTCGTTTACGTGGTGGTGATTTGCAATAAACATTCAAAAGAGTATTCAAGGTCATCGATTTCTTCGACTTTTTTTTAATCGTACAATGCAGTCATCATAGTAGTTTCGATATCCTTCTAAACGAAGGTACTTTCTTTTCTTTGTATTTTTTATTTAACCATGATACTCATTGAATAAATCGTTGTCGTTTCGATGATAAAGCAAATTAAATAGCACGAATTTCTGATCCATCAAACATCTAGTCACCTATAAATAAGAAAACGTAGCGTTGAAAAGAAAGAGCTTGCGTCAAATATTTCAATCGCAGATGAAGTTCTTCTGATATTGATTTTCCGAAGACAACTTTTCTTTTAATTTTAGAATTTCGTTCGATGGATGGTTAAAAAATATGTCCATTTTAGCTTTGTTTAATGAAAGCTATTCTTTTTTGTGCATAAACTTTCTTTCAATAGAAAATAAATCGGGTTTACTACTGATCTAGAATGATTCATTGTCAACTGTATGTTAATATTTGTGATCTTAAAATGATTTGTCAGACTCCTTTTTGAAGAACGTAAAACTGTGCTGATATAGAATAACTTATTTTCTTTCTCATACTGAAATCAACAATTAATAAATGTGGAAACACCGGATTTAAATCCGAGTGTTATGTGTAGTTCAAAAATTAAAACTAATAGATGACGGATTGCTTTGGACCACACTATCTAAAAAAATAAAAAACAAGGTGAATATACCTTTTCACTTTTTGAAGTACGCAACACTCGGATTTAAATCGGAGGTTTTCGCATTTATTTTATAATAAATCATCTATAGTAATAGCTATCGAGTTCGGGTTTTTATCTTTCGATAGTCCTTTTGACTAGCTAAAAAACCAGATGTTTGAGAAAACCTCAAACTGCTGGTCATCGGAGACATATTTAGGCGATTTGATTTCTAGATGCAGTTTTTGTGTATTTTGAGACCTTTTTCAGTGAATGTTTCGTTAGAAAATTACGATTTTTTTCAAAACCAATATCAGATTCAGAATCAGCGTTAAAAACTGAGTCGATTTATATATGTTGTGGATAATTCTGAGAAAAAAAGGTTTCTTTTGAAAAATCCCTGTACTCCCCCTCAGGGATGGTCTGATCAAAAATGACAATTTTTTCGATAACTCAGCCATTTCTTGACAGATCCTTTTCATCTTCGAACTCGACCTAGATATTGATGAGAGAATTTTGTACACAAAATTTCAGCTCAATCGAATGTAATTGTGAAGAGTTATCGAATAAACGGACGGACGGATACACTGACCGATTTTTAGTAGTGTACTCACTTTTTGAGTACACAAAAAGCAGTTATCTGATCTGAATAGTATTCAAATATGGAAATTATTTCAAGCAGATCATTGATATGTACAATAGACCTCAGATATCATCATTTGACGATTATTTATAATGTTGCAGAGTTGTGATTTTTCATATATAATTACGAATGTATTATTGCATATTCTCTATTTGGTCAATATTTAGAAAATTGACTAATAGTGTTGAAGATGTACTCAATAAGTCATATAAATACAACTATAATGATTTCAAGGATGAACAAACATTGATAGGATCATTAGAGCATAAATATAACCAGAATAGGTTTTCTTTTCGTTAAGGCCCCCCCCCCGCTCCAAAAAAGTCGATTTTCGTCAAAAAATTGAAAATTGAGATAACACCATGGGGTGATAGCCCATGTTCTGCTCTTTCAGAAGCACTATAGTTTTTTTTCCAAAGANAGCGCTCAGCGTGTGCAGAATTAAAAGTTACGTATGGCAAGTTAGGTGAGTTTCCGCAAAAAACGCGTGAAAATTGCAGAAAATTTAAAAAAACAGCAAAAACTTCGAAAAAATGTTTTTGCGTTTTTCTCAAAATCATGTTTTTCCAACATCCATCCTAGTTATTTTGCCTTCAACTATGTTTTTTCGAAATGTTTTTTTTACCATTCGATAGAGCATGCAAAGACGCAGGGCATGACGTTCTCTGATTTTTGAAAAAAGGGTTTTTTATGCCCAGAAAAGGTCGCCTACAAAATTTGCATGCAATTTTTTGACCTTTTTTGAAGGACTTTTACTTGTGCAAAATTTTTCGGCCTATAAATGGACTTAAAAAAAAATCGGAGAACGTCATGCCCTGCATCTTTGCATGCTCTATCGAATGGTAAAAAAAACATTTCGAAAAAATATAGTTGAAGGCAAAATAACTAGGATGGAAAATGGGTCATTTTTGACCAGTGTTCACCTTATAACTTCCTTAAACTTGTATATTTCGGGCTGAAATTTTTATCGTAAACTACCCGCTCTAGTCCCAACATATCCTGAAAATTTCAGCCGATTTGAACTTTCTTTGGCGAAAATCGACCTTTGAGGAGGGGGGGGGGAGGCCTTAAATATATTTTTGCATGCTAATAATATCATTGATTCTGTGCGAAGAACGATTATTACTATTATGTTAAATTGATTAATATTTGTTGCTTTCCACCGTCAACACAATATTTGTTCACAGTGTGAGATGGACAGTAGTTTCTGTCTTTGATTATAATTTTAAAACGTACCTTGAATTTAAAGATTGGTATTGATTCTGTCAGGAAATGAAAAAACATGCTTATTGCGTTTATGATTCACGATGCTCTCTATCTGATGAGTATTTATCTAATGATTCATGTCATGTTGGAAAATATTTTCGTAGTCAAAACTAACCGATTTGTTAGTAAATATTTTCGAACAAACGATTCTTATCAATTATTTAAACGCCGAGGCCAATAGTAAATAGTACACTGCGGTTTATCTGAGATAAATTGTTACTATTTCCAAAATGATACGGAAATCTTACGATAGGTCAATCGAAGTTGACAACGAACTGATTTTATTAATTCGTTTTTAACAACACTTTGTCGCATTTGTTTTGAAAATTTTCGCTATTTTGCACGATTTAAAAATCGTAATGCATAACGAAAAATGAATTTTCCTTTAATAATAACTCTTTTACAAAAAAATACATTAATAAGTAAAGCTTAAATAAATCAAACAATATATGTATCTAATGAGGAAGGCAATATATATAGTTCAAAGCATATGTATATTCGATTTCTTCTAAGACTTTCGGCCAACTTCCGGAGCACGTCGCGTTGGTGTTCGTCGTCTTCTTTGATGTGGCTTACCGGCATGTTGCCTCACATAAATAGTAGTTGGCGCCATCATTCGCATCATATGAGTTGGACGATGTTGTGTTGCTTGTTGTGGAAATGAATTTCTTTGAATTGGAAATGGGTTGACCGGTTCGCTCTCCTCTTTCTGTTTTCGGGCAAGTAGTTGACCCATTAACTATTATCTTCAGTCGTCGAGTTTGTATTTTTATAAAAATATGTGACTATTTACATACAGAAATGTAAACTATCTTTATACACACCTATATAGTATTATTAATCAACAATACTACAGGGAGAAATGATGTGATGCGTATCGACGAAATATAAATATTGACAAAGAGAGAAAAAAAAATAATAGTGCTCGGTGTGTTTATTGATAGTAAAAAGAAGCAGAAAATAAACATTAACTTTCGTTATTAATCCTTCGATAAAAAAGCACATAAGCATCAGCTTCAAGCACCTTGCTTTCTGGAACTTTATGTATATCATTATCACTGATATGGTACCACGCAGGTGGTGCAGCTGATGGATTCCCTATTTCAGTTGCGTGACCATTCATATAGGGTTGCTGATCGATTGTATTTTGAAATAAATTTGTTAATAAACAATCTATTGGTTTTGAATAGAATTTATTTAGTAAATCATTATCATCGACTGATAGTTTGATATAAGCAATATAATGTCCACTACGAAGTGTACCAGAATGTTCAATAATTGCATATAATGAATAGATCGATGAAGTTGATATTACTTGAGATGAACAATGATTCGTTAGATCAAGTTGAAGAGGAAATTCAATAGATTTATTTATTTTTTCACTATGTGAATTAAACTAGACAAATAAAAGAAATTAATTTTTTTCTGAAAGAACATCAAATTATTTGTTTACTCACCATTTGAAATCGTTTAAGAAAGATTGGTAGTATTGGCGGAAGTTGAAAAAATACTGTTTGGCGAATTGCTTCAGTCAATACTTTTTCTAAATATATGTTTAAAATAAAAAAACTACAATATAATAAAATAAAGATTTACTTTGCGTTTTATCAAACGATCGACAATAATAGCAATCAAATGAATTATCTCCGGAAAGTGTTTCAGATTTAAAATATCTTTGAAAGCATTGTTCTAATTTCTTAATACCATCTGTTTCATTTGGTGTTATGGAATTTTTCGATGTACGACAATCTAAGAACTTTTGAGCAATAGTTCGATCAACAAATGGTAATGGATAAGATGCCGTTTCATGAATCAGTGTTAATTTTGACACCATATCAGCAAGTACACATGTGGATTCAACACTTGTTAAAGGTCCTTTAGATTCTTCTTCTTCGTCTTCTTCTTCTTCTTTATTATTATCATTATCATCATCCTCGTTACTATCGTCACCATTCAGCTGTTTTTCTTCCTCTTCTCCTGCTGCTTGTCCTTCATCATTGTTTTGATTCACCGCTTCTGGTTCTTTGTCTTCTTGAATAGAATTCTCTGTTTTTGTATCAACGGACTCTTCTGCAAATTCATATATAAAAGAAGGCTACAAGAATAAAACTATTTGCGGAGCTTACTAGTTTCATTTTCTCCATTAGTTATAGTTGTTGCTTCAGTGGACGGTACAGATGATGTTTGTTCAAGTGGTAATTGTTCTTGCACAATTTTGGTTTGTAGTGATTGTCTGCCTTTGATTTTACCAGATGCAACTCGAGTACCTTTTCTGCTCTAGAATATATACATATATGTAAATAATTAATCAAAATAAAACCAACGATAATCGACGTCATATCACTGATAGAACACATTTGAATCTATACTACGTGCGTTATCGATACCCAAATAAACCACTAACATACTGAGAAGAGTTCATGCCTTTCGATTACTAATAGAATAGAGAGATACAGTAATTTTATGTTATCATCTGTTCCTCTGGGACACAGGGAAAGCTGATTTTCGACTTACGTTAGAACTTTCTACTATAGAGATTGATTAAAATCTCCAGATTTTATAAGTACTAAATTCAATGCCTATTTTAATGGAATATTTCAAAAGAAAATCAGCACTCTCCAGGGCTTTCACGGCTGCTTTGAAACGACAGGATACGTATTGCCTAGACTCAAACGTGATGTATCTTTTGAAGGACTTCTCTCGTAAGAGGATTAATATTCGTACATTTTTCTTTTCTTGTTTTTTTAATGCTTTTTCTTGTTTTCTTGATAAAATTTTTGTTTCTCTTTTTGGTTTATTGCCTGTATAAGCATCACGTCTGCGTCGATTACGATAATTTTCCGATGGAGATATCTATTTGAAAAGAATTTTATTTTCAATCTTTCAACAAATATTTTATCGATTTACTCGATCAGTCAAAGGTAATAATAAACCAAGAAATGGTTCAATTTTCATTAATGACTAAAACAAAATAATTAATATTATTCTTTCTAATGCGAATAATTCAAACCTTTCCGCATTTTTGACAAGTAATAATATCTAATAAATGACCACCGAATATTGAATCATACGTTGTATATGGTTCATTACAACCGATTACTAAAACGACATCATGGATCACTACCTTTTTTTTCCTCTTAGTTAGATACGTACAACAAAACATTTTCGATACATTATCATCATTTTCAAAGTTAATACGCCGTCTTGGTTCTAATTGTTTTAGCTAGAAAGAAACATGCTTTGAAATATATAGATATAGCCATGACCAAAATTAGCGGATCGTTAAAATGGCCTAATATTCAATATCATTACTGCGCTATTATTTCCTGTACCATGCATGCTACAATAATCCCTCACCACAGATAATAGTCTGCCCTCTATAGATTCATACATATTCGAAGGGTGTACGGATGATTCAGACATTATTCTCGTATATGATTATCTTGTCTCAATTTAGCCAAGGTGATATATACAAAGGTGTCCGTGAAAAACTCAATAGTGTAAGTATTTCTCCTCTTAGTTCGAATGAAAATCTCATTAAGAATTTCATCTGAAGAGTACGCACTAATTCTTAGTAGGATAATTTTCTCTTATAAAGAGTTACTTGACCTACTCCTATAGACAGACTTAGTAGAAATTAATAATGAATCTATTATAAAAAAAAAAATGTTAAGCTCTAGTATTAGATAACGCCAAGCTCTTGCTAAAATATGATTACACTAGTCCGATCGCATGCTAGTTACTGTAATACTTTGACTTTGTCTCATCAACTTTAGTATTTATAAAACAGTCATATTTTTCGAACAAGTATTTCTGTTGAACATGTTTTTCTCAAAGGATAAAATATATATTCATCGTTACTCCAGAATGTGTGAACCACGGGAGGATTGTTCAGTACTACCAATCACGGTTTTATTGTCGCAAGCATGCATCCAAAATACTAGCTCCATATAAGAAAAACAAACAGTAGAAATTTCATTGAGAAACGTCTATTTTGTGGCCAGGTATCAAAAATAATTTACTTGGATTTCTTCGGCGCGTAATATTAACATTAGATTCATAAATAATTCATGACTATCATGCTGATCATATCCTTTATATGCTGGTATTCTAAATCAAATATTTTAGTTCGATATCTGAATTGATTAATAGTAAAATCATACTTTTGAATAATACAGTTAAATAATGGTTTTGGATCAATACTTGGTTTCTTTCGATCATTTGATGTAAATTGATCAAAAACATCCATTAATTGAACAGTTACTGTTGATGCATAGTTTTTTTCATTTTTTCTTATTAAACATTCTATTGTTTGATACATCGAATCAATTAATAATGAAGTATGAGCAAGAGACTTGAAATAATAGGATAAAATATAAAAGACACACGAAATTTTTGGTTAATCACAAACCTGAATGATAACATTGAAAAAACATGTATTGCCAATATTATAGAGACCTTTTATTAACGATCTTCTTATTCTATTCTCTATTGATTCATCTTGTTGATCAGATTTCGTTTGTTGTAATGAGTCAGTTGATGTTGTAATGCTACTTCCTCGACCAGAATCCGGTGTATCCGATACTAAAATAGAAAAATTAATGGTATAGTAAAAAATCTGCAAAACTAAATAACCTAGCTACATGTTTCAATAGATTTTTCGTTGATTGCTTGCTCTTTATTTTGTTTCCTAAGTAATTGATATTCTTCATTTTTCTTTTCATTTTCTTGTTGAAGTTCTTCTTTTAATAGGTGTTCATCTTTACTAAGTTCTTCTGATTCACGAGCTCGTTTTTCTCGTCGTCGATCTTTATGACCTTTACCCATGTCTCGAATAAAACTGAAATAAATAAATATAAGCCAGTCTCGGATAATAACAAATGATTACAAAACAGTTGATTTTTAATTTCGTAATTTTCAATCAATTAAGTAAGTTTTCCGTAAGATAACCAATAGAAATCCAATCATACATCATGACATCTATGCAACATCGATCATTCGTTGAAAGATCGACTAATCAAGCATCCTAGTTACCTTAATTTATTTATTTAAGTAAGATGTGCTCAAATATGCACAAATTTATGCAGAGGCGCTGTTTTTTCCGTTGTTCTCGATGAGTAAACCATTGAAAACTCATATGAAATAGAAGCAAAACAAATATGCGTGCGTCATTCTCGCCAGTGGAAAATATTTATGATCTATCTGTCACACCCGATGAAGAAAAACCACTTCGGCCTATTCATAATCGATCTCAGAAAGCATTTGATTTAAATGATGCGCGTAACTTAAAAGTGATAAAGAAAACTTTTTCGAAAATTTAATTTAAAAACAGTTTTTTTTGCATTGGTTTTACAGAATGATATCGATCAATCGTTTAAAAATACGATTGGAAAACTTACTATTTTTGAACAACACGATGAAACCGCTGGTAAATATTATTTTCCATAATTTTTTTAATGAAAACTTTTATTTTATTTTTATTTAGAGTCGATTCAATTGTTTGCACGTCGACTTGAACCTGAACGACCAGTTACACCTCCTGATGTTAGTTAATTAATATATTTCACTAAATGTCTCCCTTTTTTTTCTATCAGAACTAAAGTCTAGAATTTGTTCCATGCCGAACATAATCTTGACTTACAAGTACATGCTAACACATTTATGTGTAGATTTATATCACAGATTAGGATTAGTTCAGAAAACAATGAGTCTTTTTAAATCAGTTAAAGATTCAATATCATATTTCACATGAATATTGAAGGTTATGTAGTACTCGGAAAATGTAAAACGTCATAAATATAGGAAATACATATTGTTGTATCCGTTCATTAATGCATACTGCGACAGCGATGATAATCAAAGTAAAAATATTTTTTATATAGTATAATTAGTTGTAAACATGAATATCTAATTAACAATATTTTAATATAAAAGCCCCAAGGATTTGAAGCATTAATTCTTTCGGGATTATTGTTTACTAATAAAAGTATCATGGTGTGCTTTCATAATTTATGATCTATTGCAATCTTATTGAAACCTGCATTAGGAAGAAAAAAAAAGTTATCTATATACTTTCTGTTATATTTTTGCAGTTCGACAACATTTGCATTGAGTAGAACACAAGATATTTGAGAAATTTTCTGTACCAATACACTAGTTTTCTTATATGACTTTTAATATTTATATATTGAAATATGAGATAAAAATTCTGTTTTTTTCTAAAACTACATAGCACAATCCATGTGAGATTAAAATATGAAATTGGATCAGAAAACGATTGTTCTATCCCATCAAATATTTACTCCTACGATTCTGACTTATGAACTTTCAATTGTGGGAGTCGTTTTCTACTGTTCTGATTTAATCAGGCAGAATTAATCTTTCCGTCGTAGGCAGATTATTAATTTTATAAAATAATAAACTTATCTTTTTTCCTCCGGACTAATCTCATAATATGAACAGTGATGTCCTTCAAAATTCCAATCTCGCACAAAAATTTTAAGCTTTACAGTAGATTTCAGGTTGATAATAATTTTGTTTTTATTTCTCAGGATGAAGTAACGATCGATTCGGTACCACGTGATGTTGATCAATTATTAGCTTTAATTCGACGTCGTCTTAACACTCAGCAAGTAGAAGTTGAAACTACTCGTTTAACTTCTGACGATATAGCACAATTAGCTACGGTTGTGCTCACACAAATGCGTTCAAAATGGATGGATATCGAAGAAATGCGTGTTCAACACCCTCTGATATCACCAAAACGAAATCATGAATTAATTCGTCGACTTTTTGTTAATATTGTTTTAATTTGTACAAATATTTTTGAACATACAATGGAAGAAGCACAAGTATTTCATGATCGATATGTTTTTTCGCACGCAGCCAATATGACTCGATTGCGAACATTACTTGCCGATCGAATCAATACTTTGTAAGATAGGAATTTATTTTGTTTATAAATAAGAATTCTATTTTTAATAGAATTAATATTCATTCATTACGTGAACAGCTTGCTTTTGAAATGGTCGAAGAAGAACGAGTAAAAAGAGGTTTAATATTTGAAGAAACTATTTTAAAAAATGTTCGAAAACGTTTGAGTAAAACTACTGTTTTATCACAACATCGTCCTGATATTCGTGATCTGGTAAATTTAAATTCAATCATTCTTTTTTATTATCTATTTTAAAGAAAACTAATTAGATTGAATATGCTGGTAAAAGCTATAAATATGAAATTCGAGATTCAAAATATACCTCAAGACAAATACTACATCAAGTAATTGATACAATTAATTTTAATGTTAAATCACTTTTGTTTTCTATCTATTAGCTCGTGACAAATATGCCTGATCTAAATCGTTTTCGTCGTCTACCAACTGTTCTACCGCCAATTATGAATAGAGAAGTCGATTCGCCAACACGTTCAAAAAAGCCTCTAAGTTCAACGAAAACAATCAAGCAAAAATCATCTGTAAAAACATTTAAAACAACATTAGAAAGAGGAAACTGTGAAACCATTAAGTATTTACTTCGATTGATTTTGTTTGATTGTATAATTATTCTTTTTGTAGCATTCCAAAACGAATCAATTATGGGTCATTACCGAATATTCATGAAAAATTTCTATCTGAAGAACTCGATTTTAATTTTAATAATATTAAAAAATCAAAATATAAAACAACAGATATTATACGTGAACAATATTTTATTGATGAAGAAAAAAAGGTAAACAAACGTTATTGAATAAATTACATTAAACAACTGTAATTGATTTTTCTTCACTTAAGAAAAGAGAATTAGCATCAGCTAAACCAGTATCAAATCGAGATGACCTAGTACAATTAACCAAACAGTCACCATCTGAAGAGGTAGACCAATCTGATGAAATACCTCCGTTGATTAAAGTTTGTTCGAAAAAAAAGGAGAAAATATTTTTGCGTAATGAAATTTCTTTTCAAATAGGTTCTGACATCATCACATGATTCAAAACAACGTATTAATGAATGTAAAACAACAGTTTTAGCTATTGCAAAACGACGGAAAGATTTTCTTGATGAATTGAAGTAAGTGAAAAAGAAAAAAAATCTATTAAATTAAATTTAAATGTTTTGTTTTTCTATTGAATAGAGAGAATGTTCGAGATGAACCGTTATGTTCTCAACCATCATCCATTGAAAAAACGTTTAAAAATGTACAACTATTAATTTCTTGAAAAAATTATTTTTCTAAACATCATTTTACTTAGGTCACCTTCCGTATATCTGATATAACGCTGGCAAATTTTTATTTTCAATCATCTTTTCTTCTAACAAGTTTTCCGCCTATATTTAATAATTATTTTGGTGATCTTGACGATGATACTGTTGCATATCTGGATAGAAATTTACATATTGGATCACAAATAAAAGAAGTTTATGAACAATTATTAAGTACTATCGATATGAATCATTGTTTTCGTTTAGATACTGTACGTATATATAAATATTGCATATTATTATTAAAAATATAGTTTATGATAAAATTCATCTGTACGAGTAGACAACCAATAATAGGAATTTCAGAAGATCTTCTTTTAGCTGATAAAAGTAATTATAAAGTCGTAATTAAAAATTGTAGTCAAATCATAATATAGTGAATATTCTGGATGATCTTGAGTTTATCGCACTTCATATGTTCAGAATGAAATACGTATGTCTATTCACGTTTTCAATATTGAATAGATTATTCTGGATGCGAGCTTGCGCGATTGAAATTGCTCTTAAGACTAACTATATGTTTTCTTGAATGATTAATGTCATTGAAATACCTTGTATTTCCGCTGAATGAAAAACAAAAATCATCTCGATTTATAGCTATATGATTATTTGTAAGGACTCAATCATTAGAATTCTTTCAATAGAATATCCTAATAGGACAAACAGATATCTTATTTTATTGTATGCTTTCTATTCATATTAGATCACATGACATGCTATCATAGAGTTTTGAGAGGCAAACTGCAGATTGTCCAAAAAGTTACCCGATCAGCAAAAGTGACGTGAATATCTCCACTGTATCGTAATTAAATCAGATAGTTCTTTCTTATCGTAACATGCATAATATTCTAGATTCATATCTATCAGAGAAGTTTACTGCAGTAATGTTCTAGGCCACTTATTTAATTGGCACTTAGGCATATTGTTTTGTTTTTGAGACCTATTGAAACCATTTAAAAACACTATTCTAAGCTGGAGTTTTGCGCACACTAACTTCTACAGTCAATATTTACTAGTTCAGTGATATTGAAAATATAGTAGTTAAACGAGCAGAACAACATAGTCGAACTTCTGAGAATGATTTACTCTATTCTTTCAGGCTTTCTGGTTATTTTGTATTTATTAACAATCACTTGTACACTTAAGGAACGCTATCAAAAGTCGAATTTCAATATTCCCCGTTAGCATATAATAAAAACTAAAACGATTTGCAATGTGCTCTAGTCTAGTGCTGTTTCACTAACGAGAGAAGATAAGAGTTGAATAATCTCTATTCTTGTGCGATTATTCGTCATAAATATTCCTGCAAGCGAAAAAAAGAAGTCAATTTGTCCAGTGTAGTCAAGAGTTGTAGCGTCAAACATTTCTTGTCATTACATCACGTGCGTATAGAACTATAGATCCCTTTTCTACTACTAACAGAAAACGATAATCTGAGTTAATTTTAAATAGGATCGAAATATTCCAAATCTAATTAGTTTGATCGGTCGAAAATCTGGAATATTAAATTTGAAATAAATTATTGCGTCTAATACAAAATTACAAGTTGACAATTTGAAAGTGCCATTAGACAACTCTTTGTATTTTTCGAACAAAAAACCCACTGGAATACATGAGGTTTTTACACTTTTTGCGTGAGAAAGTTTCTTTGAGAAAACGCAAAGCGTTAGATTATTTTCTATGTTACATTAGCTTAAATTTGATTTGTACTCAATCATTTAAAAAAGTTTCAAAATAAGATGTCGACCTCAAAACGTACTGAAACAAAATAAATAAGGGTTCACGAGAGGACAGCGATGACACTTTATGTGGCAATTATTGAAAAGAATACTATTTTACTTTGCTTTTGTAGTTAATATAAATCTTAAACTTTATGGAAAATCTTCAAAAGGAAAAAATAATAATATTCACTTCAGTATTAAGAATGAATTGAAAAGAAGTCTATATTTTATGTTAAACTCAAAATTTCAAATTTATACTACAATTTTAGGATAAATATGTTGTCAAATGCCCTGATAGTCTCGATCTATTGGTTGCTCAAGCATCATCTACTTTAACAAAACCATATCCCGAGCAAATATATAATCGATCTTTATCAAAAAAACATGAACCACCGTGGGCAGATTATAGTGGTGATCGTCAGCGTTGGGTTCTAACACCAGATCCTCGTCGACTAGAAGAAGAAGCCGAAGCAAGAAAGAAACGAAAACTTAAAAGTCGAAGCAAAGGTCTAAGTGAACCAACAGTTAATTTGAGTTTAGTACCTGATCCTGCTTCGATTGCTGCATATAAACCACGTGATCCGCGTCAAGCACGTGAATTTCAAACTTGGAAAGATTACTGGTCACAAGTATATACAGAGGACGATTATTTAAAATATTTAAGTACACAATCAACCGATTATCTACATCATATATTTCACTTACATGATAGATTGCCCGAAGATAATCGTTTAAGTGAAGAAAATCAAGTATTACTTGATGAACGCAATCGAGCATTAAGAGAGCGTGAAGCTAAAATTTCCGAATTGCGAGAGCGAAAAAATAAATTTGAAGATGGCGTTTGGAATGCTGAAAGTATTTTTCTGGGTGGACTTGGCCATGAGCCAGTTCTCAATCCAGAAGATGATCCAATTGTACAATTTGAACAAGATTTAGAAAGACGGAAGCCTAAAGCTAAACGTATTGATTTATTCGATCCTGTAGCTCATGAAAGTGCTTTATCAAGCAAACAATTTTTATCGAGTATTTTAAATAATGTTAAACATGACAATGCACAAAAACGATTAGAACAAATTTGGAAATTACTAAAAATGATTGATCACGATCGTTTACATATGGCTGTTAAATATAGTACTATTGAATATGAGAAAAAAATTGAAGCGGTAAATAAGAGAAGAAAAATCTGTGAATATTGTTTTAATCGTGATTTTTTAAATAGGCACTTGATGCTTGGGAATCAATTACACAATTAATTGTTCGACGAGAGAATTTTATTGATGATTTAGAAAATTTTGAACGTACTGCTTCGGATGCGAATCGATTTTTTGAATCAGGTAATTTATTGTCTGGAAAATATGATTATCAAAAGAAGATTCTACAGAGAGACTTATAACGAAGATATATTTTAGTAAACAATTCTACATTTATATCCATTAAATATCTAATTAATAAACTGGATTTTTAAACTATAAATCGTATTCAACAACACTAAATACCATTTTTTTCGAAAACAATTCTACTTAGTGAATATTTAATGACAGGCACAAAGTTTAACATTTGCATACAAATATGTGAGACTAAATTTTTCTTTTAGGTCCTATGGGTAGTTCTAAAATGCGTTTAAGTGAATCTCGTCGTCGAACATATTTATATAACCAATTATCTATACTTGAAAAACAGATAACTGAACACTTGAAAAAAATTAAAAAAACGTTTGGCGACACAGTTACATACAATGGTCGTAATTATGTAGATAAAATGCAATTCGATAAATTAGAAATGTTACACTATTTACAAGAAGAACGTCGTTTGAATTATCTACATGCTTATGCATCGAGTGGACAACATACTAAACTTGATATCACTTTTAATAATGTTTTATGAATGATTCTTTTTCTCATGAACGGCTCTCAGTTTTTAATCTTTTATCTTTCGTGATAAATTAATTTTTTATAAATTTATGATTGCTTTGTATTTTCTAGATGGCTTCCTCATTTTTTACAGACATTGATGATGTAGAAATGAGCTGTAAAGGCATGCAACTTCTATTGAATAATGATATTGATGCGTGCGAAGCTTTATTTGATCGATATCGATTTTACTCACCATTAATGAATGGCGGATGGTCATTTGTTTCATTTATGGTAATAAATTGAATTTTATTATCGGGAAATTTTTCGAGTCAAACGATAAGTCGATTGAAACTTGGTCAGCTGAGTATAATCAATTGTCGATGGTCACTGTAAATAATCGTAAATTTTTCTATGTTTTCATGCATATAAAAAATCTATAACTTACGCAGAAAGAGAATAGCTATTAAGACTAACCGTGTACACGATTTACTGTCCATTGATTAGAAAAATATTATTCCAATTAACGCCATTTTTGTATGAGGATTTACTGTCCATTAATTTCTTCGAAGAAGAGAAATTAATAAATGAGTAATGGTCTTGACGGTTGGCCGTCATAATGTCGAAAGGAAAAATGTCGAAAGTAGAAATGTCGAAAGAAAGAAGAGGAAAAATATCGAAAGGAAAAATGTCGAAAGGAAAAATGCCGAAAGGAAAAATGTCGAAAGAAAAAAGTATCGAAAGGAAAAATGTNACTATGATTGCCAGCAGTTTTCATCAATAGATTAGTTAAATCAGTATGCACTTTAGCTGCACAACCATTAATAGTGCATATCCAATACTTAGTAGTTGTTGTTGCTTTATTCAATTTAAAAGTATATTCATCGGCAACTAGTAGAGGTTTTCCTTTATTTGAATTCATAAATGAAATAGCTGGAGATTTTGCTTGAATTTCACCAGTTAAAATTACGAAAGCTTCAGCCATGACAGTACAAGTTTAGTTATATAATAATTCTTTGTTCCACTCTTTTATTTTACTTTTATCAATAATTAGTCATCCCTATCAATATTGACTAAAATTTTATACTAGTAAAATCATAAGGAAAAACAATGAACTAAATGTGATTAGAATCACTGTATACTGGAGACATGATTATTTTTTTATTTTTCATTTTCGACATTTTTCCACTTTAATATGTACGTTTCGACATTTTTCCTTTCGATGTTTTTCCTTCACTTTTTCTGTTTTCGACATTTTTCCTTTCGACATTTTTCCAGCACACCGTCTTGACAGGCAATCCCTTTTCTGAACAAAAAATTACATAAATGTGGAAAAACAAAAACGTCACCAATGAGCGAACTATTGAATAAATTTTCAATTCAAAATGACGGATGCTCATCAAATTGAGGGGTAAAATAGTCATTAATATGACAAAAGTTTATAAAAAACATATAAACTCAAAGAATATATTGTTCTTATTATACTCTTCCTAAAAATGTCTGCCATATGTACTGAATCTACCCATGGTAAACGACAATTATGCTACCTCGATTATCGATATTCCATCATTCTTAAAATCTGCTCGACTTAGATATTTTCAGCGTCCACCAAACAGTTTAACGTCCATTCATGTTTTTTGGTTTATTTATTAATCAATTCCTTATTCTCTTTGTTATTTCCTCATATATTTTTTTGAATTTTGTTTTTTCTTCTAAATATACATAGTTGATTGCGATAAATATTTTTCTGTTCATTTCTATTCTTCGAGGCACTCACCGGACAGTAAATCCTCAAACGAGAAAAACGCTAATCGAAAAAAAAAGTTATTTCATGAATGGACAGGAAATCCTCAGCATCAAAAATTAAACTTTCTGTAGAAAAAAAAACTATTTTCTAAGAAAAACAATCAATGGACAGTAAATCCTGTAAACCAATACTAACAGATCAATATTTCGAATTGTTATTAAAAAATAAAGTCAATTTCAGAACTTTTCATACATCGTATATACTGATTTTGTTCTATTTTTTGGAAATTTTCTATCTGTTCTAGCGAGCTGTCATATCCTTCGATGATCAAAGATTATCACAAGCTGGCCGTGATCTAGCTGAAACAGAAAAACTCTGTGCACATCAAAATGCATCAAAATTTACTCGTACAATAAAATCTCCTGACTCAAAAGTAAAATTTTCTTGACTTCTCATTTTTTTTTTGTAAAATCTTTTATCAATGAAGACGATAACACATGAAGAAAGTCTCACTCGTCGAATCATC
This sequence comes from Rotaria magnacalcarata, assembly GCA_900239745.1. Taxonomy (NCBI): domain Eukaryota; kingdom Metazoa; phylum Rotifera; class Eurotatoria; order Philodinida; family Philodinidae; genus Rotaria; species Rotaria magnacalcarata. The sequence goes on from OENM01000217.1 coordinate 84,432, forward strand.
ATAGCTGATTGTAAATTATATCAAGGTAATAAATAGGAATAGTTTTTTTTTCTTCTTACAGACTACCTCAAAAGAGTATTGAAAGATAGAAGATTGAAATTTCATATTCAAGCAGAACATTAGTAATGATAATTTACAGGCGAGACAAACATTTCGGAAATCTGTTGTGTTTCATCACAAATTGTGACGAAGATCATTTACAAAACTTTTTCTCAATATCTCTGTGATTCGTACCCATGTGTTTCAAATTTTAATAAATAAATAATTTCATTTTAAGCTATGTTAACATTGACCAAACAAGAATTGTCGGGATTACTTAGCGCTGGTTTACTTTTACGAAAAGCATGGAAAACCTATGAAAAATTGCATAGTGAATTATTTGAATTGTATCGGTCTACAGATTCTAATGCAGAAAAAGATTATGGAGCAAAACCAGAAGATAATGCGATTATTGAATTTGACAATACTGACGGAATGAAAAACGACGATGAAGATGGTGATGATTTATCTTTTAAAAGTTTTGATAGTACAGCAAATGAGTCATCCCATGAACTTTCAGCGTACACAATAAAACGTCTTCTTGGATCGGTTTCGTTTGGTTTTGGCCTTTTCCAAATAGCACTTTCATTTGTTCCGCCGAAAGTAATGAGATTAATCAAATTTCTTGGCTTTGAAGGCGATCGGTAAAGTTTTATATTTATCATTATTTACATGCATGACATGAGCTGCTTATTGATTTTAGAAAATCTGCATTAGCTGCACTGCGTTTTGCTAGTCAAACTACAGATATGAAAGCCCCATTAGCAAATTTAACGTTACTTTGGTATCATTGTATTATCCAACCATTCTTTGCAATTGATATTTCTAATATACCTGGTAATAGAATCATACAATAGATTTTCTTTTTAATTGTTTTGTTTATTAAATTTTACAGATATGAGTGAAGCAAGAACTATATTAAGACGCAATAAAGAAAAATATGATAGATCTACGCTTTTTATTTATTTTCAAGGACGTATTGAACGAATTGAAGTATATTGATGCATTGTTTTTAGTTATTTAAAAGTATAAGTTCCTTTTCTTTGATAGCGGGATCTTCCAAGAGCCTTATTAACATTTCATAATGGGCTTAATGTGCCAAATAGTCAACAACAAAGTGCAGGAGTCGTAAGATCCAATGAATTAGATCAGGTATTAATTTATGATCTTGGATTTTGCTATTTAATGATGTTAGATTTCGACCAAGCTTTAAAATATTTTACAAAGTGAGAATTTCCTTTTGCTTTTTTTCAAACTTCATCCAGTTTTATCTTGTAAAAAAGATTAAAAGAAGAAAGTCGATGGTCGAAAGCGTTTTATTGTTACGTTTGTGCAAGTAAGAAGATTTCTTGTTTTATTTTATTATAGTTGACTTTTATGTATTTTTTTAATTTAGTTTGTACTGCTGCTAAAAATGATGGGAAAACATCAGCAGTATTTGTTAAAGATGGAATTAAACTTCTTCAAAAAAGATCCAATCCAATTGAATTATTCGCACAAAAACGAGTGACTATATAAGCATTTCAAATTTTATTCTAAAATGATAACTTTTTTTTCTGTGTAGTTGGAATATTTGAAAAAAAATTCAATATCCCCGTCTGCAGCACATATTCTTGTATTTGAAATGTTATACTTATGGATTCTTTTACCTTCATGTGAAATACCAACATTACGGCAAATTTTACAAAGTACATAGCTCATTACCTAAATTTCGACTTGTTTAATGAGATTGTACAAACTAACTGTTTGTTATGGTAGCACGATAAATGCCAGAAAATTGCTTTGTAGCTTCTTTTTGAATTCCGAAAAAAGGAGAAAATTCTATGCTATAAAAAGTGTTTTATCGTATTTTCTCGATTTTAATAATGTAGCTATAGGAGTTAAAAAAAGAAAACAAACAATAGAAGCACTTGCCCCGTTTTCTAAACTGTATGGATAATCTATTTTGATTTAGAATGCTATGCAAAACTTCCGTGAAATATTCCAACAATACTTGCTTTTCGAGTTAAAAACGCCGAATTGTGTTTCGAACCAAATGATTTCTTGTTCAGTTTTGTGTATACTAGATCAATAATTTTTGTTTCAAATGAAAATTGTGGTGGTTATGTGAATAGTTGAATATGCGTGATGATTAAAAAAAATAACTACTCGATGGAAATTGCGCAAGTTTCGTAATAACTTTATCTCTATTTTAATAGACTTTTCCTTAGTATAGAAATAGATCGAAATTCCATAAATTTTGTCTCATCCTTTATTTTGAGTAAATACATTAGATGCGATTCTCACAAAACAGAAGAACTATTCATAGACAGTGGGAAAGTGTTCTATGTAATAAATCTACAGAAATTTCATATAGTAATTTTTAATTCAATCGATTTTCACTTGGAATTATTCGTATCATACAATAACATGTTTCTCATAAGTTCTTACAGTGTAAATAATACTTTGGGAAATTCTTTTAACTTTTGAAATAATAAATTTATTATTATTATTATTATTATTATTATTTTCTTCGTTCTTTGACAATAGTGGTTGAAGCCTATGGTCAAGATTCAAAAGATGATAGTAAACTTCGTTCCATTAGTTGTCTGATTGAAGGAGCCATTCACAACGTACTTTTGCACTATGATGATGCTCAAAATGTACGTTACTTCTATTGTTTTATTAATTGACTTTACTTTATTCTATTGTTTTTATTTATACAAATATCTAGTGTTATGAAGAAGCCATAGCTCGAGTAGATGATTCAAAAGTAAACTTTACCAAATATATAGTGCCATTTGCTACCTGTGAACTTGGCATTCTTGAATATCTTCAGAGAGACGTATAGATTTGATTCATTTTAGAAAACTGATCAATTCATTTTTCTTTGTTTCTTATCTTCTAGAACCTTGAACAAGCCAAGGAATTGCTGACAAAAGCTAAAGTAGGAAAATTATTTTGATTTGTATAAAAAATGAAACTATCAAATTTTTTTCGTTGATTTCTTAGGAAAAGTATACTGAATACGATTTTGAGAATCGTCTACAAATTCGAGCGATGGCTACAACTAAAATGATTTGTTCCCAGCAAGCAGCGGCAACAGCAGCAGGAGTTTCTACCAAATAAAAAATAATAGTTCATAGTCTGCTTCTATACGACCGGTGAATTCATTTTATTTCTGTGAACGACTTTTCACGTTTTACTTGCAAAATGCATCAATCAAAATAGGGTTGCCTTTCTAGCACTGCAAAAGCAAGCATTTCTTTATATTTATGTTTTTCTTTTGTTTTTATAAACGCTTGCATTCTGATCCTTAACTTATTAGCGACTGGGCTTCCTTTTTTGGTTTGCTTTGAAAAAAAAATTATAATATTGAAAGTATAATGTAAAATAAATTTATTGAGCGATGAAAACTATTATTGTCAGATTTTAATTAAAAATAATTTGGTTTGTTGACCATAGACTTTAGTCTTCATTTTGTTTTTATGTTTCGTATAAACATACAAAGACATGCTACCATTCTCATGGAAAGTATTTATAATTAAAGAATGATTTCAGTGACTTAGCGAATGATTCGAAATATTTTCTTAACACCATACTGAATTGAAAGGCAAAGATCATCATTTTTGAAAGATCATGAATAACCGTTTTATTGTTGCACATAGAACGGAATAACAAAAACAAAATGAAAACATTTCAAGTGTAACAAAATTATTCACTGATCATCACCATTTTTTTGTTGTTGTTTCTTTTTAGAACCCCCTTTTCCACGATGTTTCTTGCGACGCTTTTTAATATCCTAGAACGGCAAAAAGTTTTTATTTGAATAAATTTAATATATCAAAATTTACATATTTTTCTAGAAGTTGATCAATTTCTTCGGGTTTTGTTTTACTTTTCTTCTTGTGACCCAATTCACCTAAGTCTTTTTGAAATTCTCGTAAAGTCTATTAGTAGAAAAAAAAAACAATAATAAATAAATATTTTACTCATTTGCACATAAACATACGTTCACATCAACTTCACAAGATAATCGATTTGATTCAAATACTTCTGGTAATCGTTCGTCTGATAATGGATATATACCACGTGAAAGCGCATCAAATCTAAAAATGTTCTCAATTTAATAGACATTCTTATTTACACGGATATTATTACTTTCGTGCTAACTCATATATTTGTTTACGATTACGTTGTTTGCAATTTTCGACTTTAGCTACTTTAACTAATTTTGCCGAAAGAAGTTTATAATCAAACTAAAATAGAAAAAATTATAGTTTTAAAATAATTCTAAAAACAAAATTCGATAAACTATACCTGTAAAGCAATTTCTTCTTGCTCGTCATTTTCATTATTGGTTTCCATTTCTTCTTCAATTGCTTGTCGACCAAATGCTTGAATTGCTTCCATTTCTTCTTCCGCTTCTGGATCAATGCCAACATCCGAAAATTGAATTATTTGTATGAACAAATTTTTATAAACATGTTTAACAAGCACTTCACTAAATACATTCAAAAAAAAATATTACAGAAAAAATGTTTATAAATATAGCTTAATTATTTACTTGTCAGATGTTTTAAGAATATTAAAAAATGGTGATAACAAAAGAATTAATCGTTTTGGTTTTAATACTACACCAGCAACTTGTGCAAGTTCTTCTAAATAAATATCAGTAACATGTAGTTTTAAACCTAAAAAATAATAATAAAAACATTATTTTATTTTATTTAGAAATTTTTTTTTTCTTATGCTAACCATCACAGGATCGATTGCCATTGGCACTAAGAACATTTTGACGAAGCATTTTAGTAAATTTTAATACATCAGCTTTGAGCCATTTAAGATTTTTAAGAAACATAAATGATTCGCGTAGAAAATACCGAACAAACTATTTCAATAATAAAAAATAATATTAAATACGGCGAAGAAATAAAAAATTTACTGTCATAAATTTGCTCAGACGCCATCGATCGATACCCCACCATTCTCGAGCAAATGTAGCAAAACCAGCATCAATATATAGACATGCTTGGTCATTATCTCGAAATTCATGAATCCAAGATGATATTTCTGTAGCTAATTGCTCCTATATAGTAAACAAACGGAATTTAAAAACAAAATCCTATAACTGTAAAATTACCTGTAGAATAGGTTTATCAGCCATCCACATATTATAATAAAGACCTTTCCAAATTTTAATTAAATCATCATAGGTGAAAAAACTAGCTGAATTAAGTGTTCGAGCATTGATCCACGATTTTAATCGTTCAATTGCTTTCGTTCGTTGAGCTTTACTTGAATCGACTAGTTTATGAACAAGTAGACGTTCTGGTTCAATTTCTACTGATTCTTGTTCATTATTATAATTCGCTTTACGTGACATTGCTGAACGAATTACTTATACAATTCAATATCAAACACAAAATACGAAAAGAAAACAACAATACTAGAATTCAAACACGATTGGTTATTCTTTTCAACGAATAAGCTCTTTGGTATTTTTGCGTTCTTTATTCTTGTTTATTATTGAACATACTATAGACTATGATTATATGAATTTCTCTTTAGTGAATATTTACATTGTTGACACATTCCGATCGAGTTCTAGATCATGCCATTAGTTTCTATCTTTGATCGATCTTTATCAACTTCATCTTCATTTAAACAATCAACTAGTGTTCATGCAGCCCAGGTAAATGTCATTATTATATCGCTGCTTTCACAGTAGTGCTCGTTCTTTTTCTTGCGCATTGCATTTTAATATTATTTGTCATTCGAAAAAAATATCTTGCTAAAGATCTTCATGTTGTAATCGGATAATTTTCTATGTTGTTTCGTGTGTCCTTCTGATGTATATCATCAATAATATAAAGAGTAATCGACACTACTAGTGGTCTATATGTTAGCATCATGAATGTGCAAATGAGACATGGAAAGTGAAGGTCACATTCATCATTTTTCATCCCACGATGATAATTTTTCTATTTCAGACAACACTCTTATCCTTCGAACCAAATGTCTATCATGATAAGGAAAACATCTAGTTCTCTCTACATATAAGTAATAGTTAGATAAAGACATACGTAACTGGTTATCATTATTGCTTTCGAAATCGATATTCATTCGAGGAGATAGAAAACTATTACCTATACACATCACATATCATTGTCTTCTACCGTAAACATTGACACTAATTATCACACAAGTTCTATCTCAGTAGTTCATCTTTATTCTTGTCTATGTGTGCAGACAGATATTCAATTATTTATTGAGATCACTAAACGTAATATCATCGGCATCATTATGATTGTCAACGTTTCAGTAGGATTTTCTGGATAATTTTTCAGGAAATATATACATATATTTGTATATGTTTATATTATATACATGCGAAAGACATTGAACAAACTGTAAGCTAGAAATGAAACCATAAGTAAATATCTATCTATATATATATATATATATATATATATATGTGTGTGTGTGTGTGTGCTTCTAATACCAAATTTATGATATAATCGACTATAATCATACGTGATCCGAGTAACAATAATACTATTCACGTTAGCTATTATTGTAAAATTTATGATTCTATCTCTGAGCCGATCGAATACAATGGTATCTTGTATTTTTGGTAGCACGAGAGATAGCAAGCGAACATTGCTGAATATCTATTTCCTCTCTATATTACATTTTCCGATTGGATTTTTCTCTCTCTTTTTTTTTGGATGAATACTTGACTTTTGTTTTGTATTATAGTCATGCATTCTTTCCGATCAAAATGTCAACGGAGCTGCCAAGGAAAATGGCTGTGAATCATCCTTTGCTAAGCATCAACCGCAGCAGCAGCAACATCATCATCAACGTAAGTTTTATTGCCTCCAGCCGAGGTTAATCATAACACTATATGGAATGAAATTGAACACGAGAGGTGGATAAAAAAAACGAAACAAAGAAACAGCTGCAGCTGTTCACAAATGTGTTCACATGTTTGATGTTTCCCGCTGCGTGTTGGAATATAGATATTCTTCGTGATTACCATATGAAGAGAGAGAAATAGAAATAAAATGAGGAGTTTTGTAATCGTGACAGCAAACTATTTTCTTCTTTCTCTCTCTCGCTCTCTTTTCTTTTCTTTTCTTTATCGATCAAGGTTTTTCTTTCAATTATACTCTATCAATTCCGATATGAAGAATGAATATTATAAAGCTAGTGTATATATATATATCGGCGGGTTCACTGTTCTATGTATTTGTGTGTACGTGTGTGTGTGTGTGTGTGTGTATTAAGACGATTGAGCCCATTTAGTATTGACAATATGTATGTGCTATTAGCTGGTCGATGGTGTTTGTAGATTTGCCCTTTTGTTATCGCCATAAGAATAATCATTTATTTCGATTTTACTATAGTTTTATATGGTATACTGCATACTACGATAGCATTTAGTCTCGATGATTAGATGTCATCACTCACTCTAATCATCGACTAGAAAAATAGAGAAAATAAAGTGAAGCACATTTCAATATATTGAAAATAGACAAAAGAAAACGAGACTAATCGAAGTATGGTACGAGAAGCTCAATGAATGAGTCAATGAGAAGGCGGACGATTGAACAGAACGTGTTGTATGGTTTCTTAGTCGTGTGAGAGTTAAAGAAAGAATTAGTCGGCTGTTTACCATCAGTCTTTTTCTTCTTGCGGATCAACAATTGAATCAATCGTCGCTTGTTCGTGTTCGTTCAATTGCGTAAGTAATAAAGAATAGGCTAGAATATAGATTGTCTTGCAGACAAACAAAACAGACTCATCCCTATTAAAAGAGACAGACAAACCGAGAATTAATCAGCATATAGATTTGCTTCAACTATTGTGATAGTTCTTGACCTTATTCACCAAGAATTGTCTGCCTCTCTTTTCTCTAGGAAAGCAAAAAAAAGATAGACAGATTGTGTTCATTGAGAGACTATGCAGCAGCATCGGTCATACATATCTGCACATATACATTTATATATTTATATGTATATCTTTTTCTCTCTCTCTCGTTCCTTATGTTTTTTCTCTTTGTCGTTGGATAATGAATGTTCAGGGCACATTGACTATTGAGATGGAATTCATCGTTTGTTCTGCTCAACTGAGTTGCTTTCTCGGTGCAGCTGTTCACCTTTTCATTTGACGGGCACGCGTATATGTGCATGCATATGTCGAAGGAAAAGGTGTATGTCTTCCCGTCATAACCACTTCACCTGTCATGTATGACTTCATATTTAAGGCTACATACGTCTATATCCGAGTGCCTCTTTAGATGCTATTGATCGTACTTTGACCGATTTTTCAAATAATAATAATAATAATCAAAACAATAACAGTTTCTCAATGAGTACAGCAACAGCATCATGTTCGTCGTTTCAACCACATGTTGTACCTGAAGAATCATATTGTTCACCATGGGATTTGAAAACACAAGAAGAAAAATTAAAATTACTTAGCCAACAAAGATCTGTATCATCATCAAATACTATAACAGCATTAACTGATGCTTTACTTCATCCATCGAATACGAACAATCGTTCGACATCTTCATCATCGTCTTCTTTCAATGTTAATAATAATAATAATAATCCATTTCATCGAACTCGTTCAGCACGTACAACATCATCAACGAAAAAATCGCTTACAATTAGTGCGCCAACACCACCTTTACTTCCTCCATTGCCACCTGGCGGTTTAATACCACCAACACCTAATCTTACGTGTCAATGTGGTAGTAATAACAATACTCGAAATCGATCGCTTAACAATACTATTAATAATCATCCATTAAATGAAAGTCTTGATCCATCATTAAAGAAAATTTCCTATTGTCTCAATGCACATGTTGTTCGATCTGGTACTGATACTTCACGTAGTTTTGTTTTTGCTTCTACATCACCAACTAATGAACGTTCACAAAGAGTTAATACAGCACCAGCTAAAATTGATCTATCTCATTTAATTGAAAATCGACAAGAACCATCTCATATAACTTCACAAAATAGTACAATATCTTCGTTATCAACAACATCATCATCAAATGAATCTCCATCGATAACGGACGATTCGAAGCCTATGTCATTTGAAGTAGGTCCTTTTTTTGCTGATAAGCAATTGTTTACATACATCGTAAATTTTTCTTTTCGTTGCTTTCTCTCTTTCTCTAGGCTGCTTTACAACGATTTAAACGTTTAAGTTCATCAACTCGATCTAACAATAATAATACAAGTGTATCAGCATCTTCATTACCTAAACCACAGATTACAACTAATCAAGAATCACCCACAGCTTATGAACGACCATGGGATACATTACAAACATCTCTTATGAATAGTCTTTCATCTCCACCATCATCATCTATACATAATCGCAGTGGAGATTCATTACAAAAAACACCCAGTGCAGAAGAATCGAAGCAACATTGCCCACCATTTCCAATCGTTTCTCCTACTATTACTACTTGCCGACATAGCACATGTTCACCAGATGAGAAACATAATAGTAGTAATGCAAATACAGGAGGTAAGAATAACTCTCAATGAATGTTCTATTTATACAAATCTTGAATCATGTAAATTTATAAGTAATTAACTCTAAACATATTTTTTTCTTCTATTCAAATAGAAATCAATAAGGCAAACAGTCGTAACCTTGTTCCATTAGCATCGGATATTGATACAACAATTCCAGTCGATCGTTATTTGTAAGTGCCTATATCAGATTTCACAAAAGTTTATATCTATGTATATTTATTCAGTTGGTATCATTATGCAATGTCAAGACGAGCAGCTGAAAGTATTTTACAAACTCGTCCGCCTGGTAGTTTTCTTGTACGTCAAAGTGAAAGTGGAAATCAAAATGATTATTCACTTTCAATTAAGTATGATAAAAACAAAACTTTTCCTTTGCTCTTACATAATTATGTTTTTGTCTTTGAATAGAACGCCAAGAAGCTGCATGCATATGCGTATATGTTATTCAGCAGGTGTTTATATTCTGGGTGAATGTTCAAGACCATTTCCAAGTGTATCACGCATGCTTGAATATTTTAGTCAAACCTCTGTACCTATCCGTGGTGCAGCACCTATTAAATTAGGTACACCTGTATTTCGATGTGAAATATTATCATCATCATCATCGTCATCATCATCACCACCTAATAATCATGATTGTAATGAAGCACATGAAGAACTACTGTAATATATTTTCATTTCTTCTCATCAATCAATTTTATACTTGTATACATATATATATATATATAAATATAGATAACCACTTCTTATCCTCTGTTACATGACAGCGACAAATCTTAAAGTTCTCTTTTTTGACACAAGCAGATAGTTTGTTTCTTTTCTTCACGCCCTCTCTCTCCCCCCCCCCCCTTTTTTTTTTGTTTCTGTTATACAACATTTATGTTGAAACATCTGGTGATTTCTTTTTTTTTCTCTTAGTCTTTGACTTTTGTGCACTAGCCAATGACTAATTACAAAATAAATAATATTATTATTTGATTAATTAAAACTACACATTTTCTATGTGATGAAAACAAAAAGATTGATATTGTTAACGTTTTGTGTATATAACTGTATCGATAACTAACGACACACATTATGCAATCCTCTTTCTGTTGCTTTGGTAATAACAATTATTTTTACACTGATGATGGCAACCGGAATGAATTTTCTTTTTCATTTGTTCATCTTGTTCGTTTCAGCAATTGTTAAGAAGAAATGTCCCGTAATTACAGTGCTTCGCAATACGAAAAATCATTTTCGCCTAAAGTTTTACAGATGCATCAAGTACCAAAAGATCCGCAACCAGGCGTGGTTAGTAATCTTAACAATAGTAAAACTTTTGCATTGCATGTTTTTAAATCCTGAGCTACAAAACAAATTGTTAAATAGGATTAGTGAAAATGACAACTAAATAAACTTCACAATAACTAAAGAAAAAAAAAAGAATTTGTTTCATCGAGAAAAAATTAAATTATTTAGAGATGCATTAGTTTTCTTTGAAATTTTATTAAGCATCAATATTGATAAATTAGAAAACAATGTATTCATTTCAGCATCCAAAAGCAACAATGTCATTGAATGCTAGTAGTTTTGTGGCTAATGAACGTGGTCATATTTTACCGGGTATACCAAAATCAAAACGATCACCATTTGGTGAATTCGTTGGAACTTGGGATTTACCAAAAAAAATACCGGGACCTTATCATGTTCATCCAATGGGACGAACGGAAAAAAATTTCAATGCACTATGTTCACAACGTGATCAAACAATTCAAGAGATGGAAAAAGCACGTGTTTATGCTGTATGTTTCATAGATTCTCTACAATTTCTTACTCTTTATTTATGCGTCTGTTTTCTTGTAGAAGGAAGAGTCATTTGTTCATCGAACTTCAGACAAATAGAACAAATCATTGATCGAAATTCAAATGACCTTTATTTTTACACTTAGCTTAATTTTTCTTTTGTCTATTCTATTTGATTTGACTTGTTTGAATTTTTGTGCGATCCATGTGTTCATTAAATTCACTTGTTTTTTGTAATGGACTACGTGGTCCAGCAAAAATCATTTGAACAAGATCATCAGCTCGAATATGTTTATGTGCAGCAATTGTTTGAATTAAAATAAGAAAACCATCAAAATCAATATCACGTGTACCTTGTGGATAAACACCGTTTAATGTAAAATCTCCTAATATTGAAATAAAATCTTTATCAAGTTCATTTATTGTATATTTATCATCAAATATTCGACATTCTCGCATCCAACTACTCAGGACAGAATTTGTTAAACGTGCTTCTAAATGTGCACTTTGACGACGATATGCAAATACAGCAAATTCTTTGTAGAGTGAACGTAGACGTTTCCGTTCATCGTCCGTCAAATGTAATTTACGACTTTCTTCAATAACATCGCGCATAATATTAACAGTAGCTAGTACCTGGTTTTGTTTTTGTTGTTGATTCATTGAAAGAAAAAATAGTTTTGCTTTTAGGCGAAGAGAAATACATGCATACATACCTTTTTAGAATCCCATGGTCGACTTGTTTGTTTACCGGTTCCTGCTTCCAAGGGAATACGTTCAGTTTCAACACGCCATCTTTGAAGTGAAAATTCATCAGCTATGAGCATTTTTTTTACGAATTCGTTTGATGATAGATGAATTTCGTTTGCCAACGCTTGAATACAATCCATAAAGCCATTCCATTCGAAATTTTCCGCATTCAATTGATAGGTACCAACATTAATATTACGTGCTAATATGTCGGATAGCACACCCTCTACAAGAAAAGGAAATTAAACGGAAAATATAGATCAATTCTACTATAAATACCAATAATATTTGTTGAATATGTATCTGAAATGACATGTGATGCACGAAGCCATTGAATAAATACATTTTGTCGGATTAATCCATGTTCAAATTGTTCAGAAGACAGTTTAAATAGTTCAAATAATTTAGTCTTCAATTCACTCTAATGAATTGAAAAGAATCTATTATTCGTCCATGATTTAGAAAGGATTTCCTTACATCAAGGTCATCACGTACAATCCATGGTTCTAACATAGACACTGTTTTGAGTTTCGGTGCCTCTTTCGATGAAACTTTTATTGATACTCGTGATTGTTCTGCTTGCGGAGAAATTTGAACACGCTGTTGCATTGATTTTTTCTTGTCAATGCCTGAATTTTTTCTATTCGTACTCGATTTGTCTCGTTTTTTGGTACTACGTGTTAGTGAATTCATTTTTTTATTCTTCGATTTAACTTTTGATTTAATTTTCTTTATCATACTTGACGCTGATTTGGGTTTTTTCTTCTTCTTTCTCCTAATCAAACGTCGGTCATTTATTTTGGGTTGCATCTATAAATTTAAATTATGATAGAATATTCTTTAATCTCAAAATAAATCAATTACAAATAGATAAGCTGTCAATGTCATATTTGTTAGATAAAAGTCTGTCACTCAATGTTGATGATTACAAATAGTTTTATCTGTTTTTGCGACAATCTCTTTACTATTTTCTTAGTTAATCCATCAGAAATACAACAAGGAAGTAGTTCAAATATTTAGAACGATATATTATTGATATTAGACTTTTAATTGTTTGTCAACCATGTCTATCACATCCTATTGGATGTGAGTTCAAATATTTTTGCTATCTGCTTCTTTAGCACTTAAAATATAGAAAATATTTTATTAAAACAGAGTCGATTTTATTACTTCGCTAGATTGATTAACAAGTATATTCATTGGTGGTAATAAACCATATTGAATTTTGTGCCGAATTTCTTTTAATTTAATAATATCATTGTATATTTGAGAACCAATAATTTTCTTCAGAATTTCATCTTTATTTGTATATAAATGATTTTTAATAAAATCAATAATTTGAACAAAACCACAAAAATCTAAAGTTTTACTTTTTCGCTCATATATCTTCTTCTTTATCATTTGTTTACGAAAATTATTCCAATCATTGATATACATTGATAGTGTATATTTATCATTAAATATTTCTGAATTTTCTAATAATTTTGACATCCGTTCACGTTTTATTTGTTTTGTTCCATTGATATTTTCAGCATATTCATTAAATATTCCTAGTAAACAACCAACAATATCATCTTGATCAAGGAACATATCATTAAAACTTATAAAAGGTTTCTCTATTTGAATTTCTTCGATAAGATCCCGCATTATTTGACGTGTCATCTCATAATCATGTTCATCGAATACACTATATTCTGATAGAACTGAACCGGTTTTAGGCGTTTTAGGCGAACCAATACTACTCGTAGTAGCACTACCCGTTGAATATGAATGTTTAAAAAGAAGTGCTGCTCTACGATGTCCAGTACTGGTTGCACTAGTTGAAGTAGGACGAGACGAAGATATTGTTTGTTGTGTAGGTGATAACATATTTTTATTTATCGTGCAAAGAAATAACGAAAAATAAATAAAAGTCGAAAAGAATAATTTTCGTTTTTGTTTAGTGATATATTTTTATTTGTGACCAGTTATATTATTTGTTGAAGAAGTTTTCTATTGATTGTTAAATACGAAGAATAAACTTCGAGCGTTTTTTTTTATTGAAATAATTCAGCAATTATTTTCTTGTCGAGTTTTTATTTCACCTTTTGTAGGATTTTATTTCATCGACTTCAGAGAAGATCATATGAAATAATAATCTAGTTCTAGCCATTCTTCTATACATATAATTAGTTAATTGCTATGGTATATTGCTGTAATCTATGCATGTATAGAGTTCGATCACAGCGACTCGGTATCGGAGAATTCAAATCTGCAATCGATCTTTCACAGTCTTGAATTTGAATTAGTTTTAAAGAAAAATATTATTTTTCATAAAGACAAAAGTTTTGAATCAATAAATTCGAATCTGTGATTAACTTCTTACATTTTTGAGTTAGATTGTATTCATAAAGTCGTAACATATTTTTGATTAGAATAGATAATCATTCATAAGAAAATTAGACTCTCGTTGAAAGAGCGACATTCCTCAACCTATGATGAGTCTCAAGCTTGCTATTCAAGGCCTTGCATTTATTGTCAAAGAATAAAAAAAACATGAGAATACTTGCCATTCGAGGAGATAAAAAAAATAAATGTCAACAATTTACTTCATAAATAATCGGTTAAGCACGAGAAAAATGTAATTACACAACTTTATGTTTCTCGATCCCATTGTAATCATATCTTGTCTGTCCTTACAGAATGGGAATCTTGAAAAAAAGTTAGGCTTAGTATATGGCGCATGGTGCAGTAAACTGTTGAGGACTCACTTTTATAATCGTACACAAGGAAAATTAACTTCAAATCCAACCTTCGCAGTAACAAAAAATGCAGGCAGATTTATTAACAATACATCAAATTGCTGAAAATCCACTATTGGCTACTGCAACTGTTCGTTTTGAGAAGAAAACTGGCTCTGAAAAAGTTCTATTTCGACCATTATTACGTGATGATATTTTTACTTTCCAACAGTTTCTTGAGTGTTTATCAGAAGTCACACGTCAATATGCTACTCATCCTAGCTACGATTTTGAATGTGCACAACGATATTGTAATGAAATCGATCACGATGATATATTAAGAATGGTAGCAATAGCTGAAGATGAAAAAATCATTGCACTATTCGAATTTAATTTTCGTTTGGACGAATTTGATATAAAACGATATTGTACCTACGGTTTGGAATTAAATCCCATTAGTGATATACAATTTGCACCTTGTATTAGTGATGAATATCAAAATCAACACTTGGGCACTCATCTGCTTCACTCAATGATTGATTTAGCTAAACGCTTCGGTAAAAAACGACTTATTGCATGGGATGGTGTATTGACCGATAATAAACAAGCAATTCGATTCTATGAAAAAAATAATTTCAAAATTTTTCGGGAAAAATATATTGCCAAAGATGGTTATGAATGTTACGATGGAATTCTCGAATTAACTTAATGTCAAACTTTAATTAAACAATAAGAAAATAAATGTATTCGAAATTATTAAAATTTTTTCTACTTCTATGTTTCTACAGTAAATCCTTTGTAATGATGTCGATGTGCACTTAATCAGTAGAACTTATTCACATGCACATTGGTTCTAGTAGAGTTCTATGATTCGTATTGATTGATGCTACGAAAGTATGACTGTCTTTCATTAGCTACGAATAGTTGATGTGATGAAAAATATGTTTTGAAAGAATGAATAATGATTTTGTATTTCGCTGACAAACGTAAGAGATTAGTATTTACTGTTGAATATGCCCAGGATTTGAGAAACTTACTAAATGAATATCAATCTTAATTCAGATTAGCTTTACTTATCATAATTGTTTTATATGACCAAGAACTTTCGTATTTTTCCGTATTCAAGATTTTTCTTCAAGCAACTTTCTCATCTGATCATCTATAAATATAGTGTCTCGATTAATAAGTTAGGTGTCATTGATTTCAGATATTCATTGGTTAAAACTATAAATATTCACTTTAGAGTAATATTTTATTGATTTCACATAAAATAATGTGTATTAATACAGAGAGCGATGCGAAGCTTATTTAAACCGTAGATTATGTATTCAACATTTTAACTTTGAATCAAAATAAAAACCATGCTATTTTTATTATGCCTTGAAAGGGCTGTGGAAAAGATGATTTTGCACCTGTTTCGAATTTCTTGATTTGCCCAATGGAACGGACTTCTTTAAAATAGGATGGCAATGCTGAATTCTATATTATAAAAAGCCATCGAGGATCGAAAACTGAAGAATTATTCAGAGTTCGACACATAAAAGCAATCCCTGTCGAATTGATGAAGAATGGTTGATCATTTTTTTAGTTGAACTCATTCACTCATTTCAGTTCAACTAATTCACACAGTGAATATTTAGTACTAAATATGCGTAAGGTTAAATCTTATGTTATTACTAATGTACGCATACGTCAGAGTGTAATTTATCTAGAAGAAAATCAAGGCTTAATTTGCATTCTTTTAGTACTCTACATCGACTGATACTTTACATTTTTTGTTGCTGAAAATAGTTCTTTTAGTGATAGATACTTCCTTCTCTATTATCTGTACTATTTTCTCTCTAAATATTATAATCCGTTTGTAAAATTCTCTTTATCAAGATTCTTTTAACGTTTTACACTCCGAACTCATCGTTTTATAATTCATCTATTTTCTATTGCATATGAGATTATTACACATATATTTGTGTATCATTTTTACATATCTTCGATTCTTAAACTTTTTCTATTTAATTTGAAAATGAATTGAAATATTTCGTGGAAAAGACCATCTATAGGAACAAAAATCTTGTCGTTTAATTATCAGTGACACCTATCGAAGTGTCTTTTCGCAGAGACGGATTCGTATCTGCATCGTTAACACCAATGAAAATTACGGGGGTCAATCATCTTTTATTACAATTTTCGTACCCTCACTTCTTATCTCATCGTCTTAATTTATATTCTACAAACACAAATAATAACGTACACAACCCGATTTTAGATATAGTATTTAATTGAATCAATGACTTCACTTACACCAAAACCATCTCCAGTTGAATCTTGGGATCGTTTACCATCAGATTGGCATAATGATGAACGTATGGATGCATTATTTGCATTTTTTAAAGATCGTGAATTGAATCCTGTTCATTATGATGCTAAAATGAAATTTTGGAGTGAAACAATAATAAATTATTGTGAAGATCATGGCATTTTACAAATCGATATTTCGACGATTGTTTCACGTTTTCGTCGTAAAGGAAAAACTCCTAAATGTTTGGATAAAATATTTGAAGAACTGATAAAACAACGCCGTCTTATATCAACAAATGATTATACCTATTCGCAACAATCATCATGGGCATCATGGACATTTAATAAATTAACAAGTTCACTGACTAGTTTGATGTCGACAAAAATACCCGTCGATCAAGATATTTTTGTTATTAAAGAACTTGTTGATGTAAGAATTCATTGATGTACAAATCCTAAATGAATTGATTTGATTAATTTTTTTAGAAAAAAGCCCAACAAGTAATTGAATCTTTACAATCACACGTTTGTGTAGCAACATTTGATTGTGTTATTTCATATGGTTCATTTATTGATACATGCCGTCGATGTGCATTAATTGATGAAAATTCAATTAATTTAATTATATCAACATTAGTACGAGATAAAAAGATTTTAATCGATTATGTTGGAGAAACAAAAAATGTTAAAGTAAAGAAAATAAAAATTATAAATTTAATTTTTAATTCAATACTCTTAGGTTGTTAAATTTATTGCGCCAGGAACCTCGACTGTTCGACCAATCACTGAAATAGAAAACAGTGTTCTTTTGTAAGAAGACAGCTGGTTTCTTTTATACAATTTAGAAAATTTTCTATTCGATTTCATTTAGATTACGTCATTCAAAAGATCGTTTAGAAGAACAATTGAAAAAATCTGATGAACAAATTGAAGGGTAAAATATATATATATATATCAATATCGAATACTGATCAGTGTGATTTTGTTTTAGATTACTGACTGATATTCGTCGTCATTTGAAAAATAGTAATCGTACAGCAGCTATGAAATTATTACGTAAGAAAAAAATTCTTGAACGTGAATATGAAAAAAAAGATCGCACTGTGGAACATCTCAATACTGTTTTGACACAAATCGAACAAACAGATTGTTCATCATTGGTAAAAATATGAAATTTATTATCCTCAATCGAAAAAACAATGTTTTTTTCTTTTTTTACTATCAAGGTAATCAATGCTTATTCGTCGGGTGTTCAAGCTCATAAAGAATTGTTACGTAAAAATGGTCTAACACCAGATGCAGTTGAAGATATGATTGATGAAGTACATGATGTAAGTAAATCTTTTCTTATTAGTACTGTTAGGGCGATTTTTGTCATATCGGATTTATTAAGTTTCAGGCATATGCAAAATGATGTCTTTGTTTTTAGTCGAGAGTAGGAAGGAAAAACTGTATAGAATAGTATTGGTAACAGTAAAGACAAGTTCTGGTAAATTTCAGCTCTATTTGTACCGAGTGTAACGGAATGTTTTAATCACTGCCATTTTTATCTAGTCTATCAGGAGTCGCCATCCCGTTTATTAAAAAGGACGAGGAAATATTTGTTCATTTTCGATTCATCTAACATCGAAAATTCGTTTTCGTATTATATCTTTAAGAAAAATCCAAAACACATCGAGACTTGATAGTTTTTAACTTTGATCAGTTGTTATAATTTATCTCTAATCTCAGTTTGAAATTTTTCGTTTGAATATGCCAACAAAACACTCTGATCGTGTGAAAAAATTGACTCAGATTTAGCATTTTCACTATCGTAATCTATCCGATAAAATTGAGAGTGGAATTAATTTTAAATCTTATTTTGTTTTTTTATTTGTAATTATAGATGCTCGATACACAAAATGAAATAGATGACGCAATAACGCGGCCATTAGTTAATGACACAACTGATATGACAGAATTGGAGATTGAACTTGAAGAATTATTAAAGCAACCAATACCACCAACGCCAGCAGTAACTACTGTTTCAAATACTAATGATATAAGTAACATATCCATACCTAATGAAGCTATCAAAATACCTGAAGAAGATCCATTTGCTGATCTTGAATTACGTCTTCAAAAATTAGGTGTTAAAGAACGTAAGTTCTCAGTAATTAATATTGAAAAGGAAATCTAATCAATTTTTGTTTTACTCGTCATTTTAGCTACACCTAATAAAGTAGCTGACATAGCATCATCAAGTCATTAATGTTCGTATGTAAAATATTACTTTGTATTTATACTTTTTCTATTTTTTCTATAAAAAAAACAAAAAGATTTTAATTGTAAAAATATGCTTTGTGTTTTTTTATTATTGTATACTTGCATTAGTATAAAAATTGTAATATGACTCTTGGCGAAGAAAATACCCTTATCATTAGAGTTGCCCTCATACAGTGGCATTTTTCTTCTGTGTCCTTGTGTACGTAATAATATTCTTTTTTTTCAGTGACTAAGATTGGTAGGAACAAAAATAGAGTTTATAAACTTTAGAAGTATACTTAATCTTTTCTATTGAAGTAGAAAGATAAAAACTAATTGTCATGTAGAACTCGTCTGTTTTCTTCTTCTTGTGTCTGTGTGTTTATTGTTCATTGTTTTGATTCATAAAATGAAGTCGTTACTTGTCTTTGTATTTTTTTTAAACTATTTACAAGCAGAACAAGTTTGGTTTGTAAAATTTCCTTATAAACACAATTATTTATCACGTATCGAAAAAATATTTCCATTAATTGATCTAATTGAATATGATTATTATCAGTCATCATATGTTTTTCTCGTACCAACAAATGATGCATCAAATTTTACTCATTTTATACATCAATCACAAGGTTCCTATCGAATTATTGTCGATAACACAAAAGATCTATTGAAAAAATCTCGTCAACAATCAAAACGATCGATTGCATCCGATAATCCATTGGATAAAACTTATTATCAACGTTTTCTTTCGTATGATGAGCAACAAGATTGGTGTCGTTTACTTTCCAATTCTTCATTAACAAACAAATCTATTCGTCTACATACAATCGGCAAAACCTATGAAAATCGTTCGCTTACGGTTGTTGAAATTCATTCAAAATCTCATCCTCGATATAGAAAAGGACGACGTCGTAAAAATGCTGTTTTTATTGATGGTGGTATGCATGCGCGAGAATGGTTATCTATTGGTGTAGCAAACTATGTTATCGTACAATTTCTTAAGTTAAAAGAAAAAAATCCTAAAGTTAAAAAAATTTTACATTATTTTGATGTTTTCATTTTATCGATGATGAATCCTGATGGTTATGAATATTCAAGAAATGAAAATCGTCTTTGGAGAAAAAATCGTGCACCAACTAGTGTGTCGAATTATTGGAGTATTGATTCATCATGTTATGGAGTTGATCTCAATCGAAATTTTCCTTTTCAATGGAATAATACATTTGGTGCTTCACCTTTTCCATGTTCACATTCATTTAGCGGGCTAAAGTCATTATCAGAAAATGAAGTTCAAAGTGTTGTGAATTTTCTTCGAAACAAGACATATACTCGTCATCAATTTTATGCATATTTTAATTTACATGCTTATGGAAGATTTTGGTTGTTACCTTGGAGTTATACAACATTGGAAAGAGTAAAAAATTATGATGATTTATTTAAGAGAAGTAATAATGTGACATCAACTGTTATGAATGGTACATATAAAGTTGGGCAAGCATCATCCCTATTGTATTCATGCACTGGAACAAGTATTGATTTTGCTGCGACATTAATGCCACATGCAATGACATTAGAACTATCACCTATGTATCATGGCTTACCATTGTGCTACGATGGATATTCAAGGAAAGATCAGAATTGTACTATTGGTTTTATGTCTGGTCCGGAAGAAATTGAAATAGATGGAATCGAAGTTTTTAATGCTATTGTTGAATATTTATATTCTATTATACAAGATAACTTTGTTTGATTGAATGTATAATAAAAACAGTTTCATGATAAAAAGAAAGAAATTTAAACGCACTTTTTTCGTATTTTATTCTCTTTCAGACGATAAAAAAAAACAGCACAAACTATGCGTCTCGAAACATGTTATTATTGTTCGTCAACAGTTTGGCCTGGCCATGGCATTCAATTTGTGCGAAACGATTGCAAAGTAAAAGATGATTGCTGTTTCTGTTTTGCTTTTAATAATTTTATGTTTTCTCCAAAAAAATAGATCTTTCGATTTTGTCGATCACGTTGTCATCGGGCCTTTAAGAAGAAATGGAATCCACGTAAATCAAAATGGACAAAAGCACATCGAAAATTTGCCGGAAAAGATTTAACAACAGATGCAACATTTGAATTCGAGAAACGTCGTAATGAACCCGTGAAATATAGTCGTGAATTATGGGAAAATACGTGTATGATAGAAAGATTTGCTTTCTAAGAAGAAAAATGAATCTGTTCGTTTTTAGACGAAGCCATTGAAAAAATCGAAAAAATCCGAACTAAACGAGAACGTCATCACATTATGAAACGGTAAGAATTTTGAAGTAGATGGATAAGACAACTATTCAATGAATATACTATTTTGAATTTATTAAATATATATACAAACTCTTGCCTTAGGAATATATCTCCCTAGGACCAATCTAATTTTGGCAGTTTGAGTTGAACTCATATTATCAGACATGATAATCATTATCATATTGAGTCCTATAATTCGAAAAGAGAAGTTGCAAATCTTTTATACAATGTTCAAGTCGTAAGTTATAGAACTCGTCTATAATTACTTATTTATGTTTTTAGTCAGACTGATAGAGGGAATTCTAAGCAAATACTAGAAATAATGAATGATTTGATTTTAACAAGTTATTGTATGGATCATTTTGAATATCACTATTTGCTTTTAGTCTTCGACAAGGTACACTTGATCGAAAGGCGGCTGATTTACGTGAAGTACGTGATTATATTCATCTTGTTCGAGCACCGAATGCCACCAAACCAATGGAAGAAATAGAAATGGTACAAAAAGCTATCGCCAAACGAGAAGAAGCTGGTGAACTATTAACAAAAGTTGGAACAACAGTAGCGACAACGAAAAAACTTAGTGCACTACGTCGTCGTGCACCAAAGATCGAAGTTACTATGGAAACATCGGATACAGAACAAATGGTCGCCGAAGTTATGGAATAATTAATTAATATCTGTTTTGATTTGATTTGTTTACTTTGTTGTTATTCTTTTTTTTGACACAATTGGAAAGACAATAAAATCTCACTGTACCGATGTTTATAGAACAAAATACATTATGATAGAGAAACTTTTTGTTTTGTTTGAAAAAAAATTTCTTCTATTAAAGATGATCTATGTCTGGTCGGCGTACTAAACTTGCGCTAGACGTTCTCCGTCTTTATGCTCAATATATGCGTGTAAGTCGGCAAGTACAAGGTTTAAGAGATATCGCACGTGTTGAATTCAAACAAAATAAAAATCTCAAACCAAAAGATAATCTTATCTATATCGAATATCTTATTCGACGAGCTAAATCTCAATTAAAAACGCTGCAAGGACAAGGCGTTCAATCTATACAAATCTTCTCTAATAAACCTGAATAATGACCGAATTCTCATCAAAAATACTCTCTAATTTCCCTTCAACTTATGCGATCAATGAACAGAGTGAACAACAACATATAGTATTTGCGTTTGGTTATGGTTCTGGCGTTTTAAAACAACAACAAGATATACAAGAGTCAACAAGTCAAAATCAAATTGATCTTATTTTCGTTGTCAATCATTCATTTAAATTTCATGAAGAAAATCTACAATTAAATCCCCACCATTATTCATTTTTAAGATACTTTGGTGTATCAACAATAGCAAAGATACAAGAAACAAGAGGCGCTCGAATTTATTTCAATCCGTATGTGAAATTAAATAATGATTCAAATACCCTATATAAATATGGAATTATTTCACGAAGACATCTTATTAGAGATTTACTTGATTGGGAAACACTTTATGTTGCTGGTCGTCTACAAGTTAGTGTTTAGTTTTCATGTCATTACGTTCTGATTAATATGAACTTTGGTTCCATTCTATAGTTATGATTTTTGCAGATAGACGAAATCAATTGACTGAACATTGAAAAGTCTCAAGATAAGAATCTATGTTTTTATGATGTTCGGTGTATAAGTCCCAGAATGTTTTCTAACAGAAGGAAGTTCACTCAACGCTTTACTGAAAAACAGACTAACAATAAATCAACCAAATAGTACTCTGAAAACAACGAATCGTTACATTTTCAATTTGTTAACTTTGTTGAACACGCCTCTTCAACATGAATCTTAAGTTGAAAGAAAAAACTTTCAGAAACTTATATTTTTCGTTATTGCATTTAGTTTGAATAAGCGAGTAAGACTTCAAACAATTCTCAATGCAGAGTTCAACATTTTTGAAAGAATATTTTCGAACTTTCCTTTCCTACACAAAATTTAACAGCTTGTTGCTGGAGATAATAAAATGCTTGTATGTTTATATAAAAAAATTGCTCAGTACTTCGTAAAACCATCAATCTAATGGAGTAAGAAAACAACTTTTTCTAAATACATCAGTCAAATCGAGAATTTTACTATAAGTTAAAAATAAAATGCTCGTTAGAAAATATTTTCATTTAATTTCGAAATTAATTTCTGTAATTTTTCTTTTAGAAACCAGTTAGTGTTATGAAAATCGATCAATCCGATCAAGATCTATTGTATGCTCTCAAAACAAATCTAAATAGTGCACTTCATGTTGCTTTACTTCTTTTACCTGAACAATTTACTTTAAAAGATTTATTTCTTAAAATAACATCTCTTTCATATCAAGGTGATTTTCGTATGTATATTGGAGAAAATAAAAATAAAATATCAAATATAGTTCTACCACAAGTCGATGCATTTGTTGAACTATATTCAAATTTAATACTGAATGATTCATATTTACATTGGAATAAAACTCGAACATTAAATACAATAGTTCAACAAGATGTAACAGCAGCAGCAATCTTTAGACGTTTACTGGCTTTACCAAAATTTGTTATTCAAAACTTAATGGAAATGACAACATTGAAGACACGACAACATCAAGATGCAGAAGAAGTGATCCGAAAATTATGTGTTAGTACACAACGAAAAGAAAAAATTGAACATGCCGTAGGATCGATTGTTACAAGATCGAGTATATCCCAAACATTTAAAGGTCTTTTCACTGCCGGTTTTCTTCGTAGTGCTCGTTATACTATAGCAAAATTGCAAAAGATGATCCGTTGACTTTAATTTAGAATTTTTGTTTCCTTTTCAATAAAAACACGAAGACACATTTATGCGTATTTTTTAGATGAAAATAGCTGTTGTAGGTCTTGGTGGAACCGGCAGTGCGGCACTTCGTTTTCTTGCTCAGTCCGGTCATAATGCCGTAGGTTATGAACAGTTTCATATCGGTCATGAGCATGGTAGTTCACATGGAGAATCACGAATCATTCGTTACACCTATCCAGATGTTTTATATACTCAAATGATGAGTGATTCATATAAACTATGGTTCGATTTGGAGAAAGAAGCGGAAGAAGAATTATTTATTCGATGTGGTGGTCTCTATTTTGGTGATAAAAATGATCGAGATGTTTTAGCTACCGAACAAGCATTAATCGCTTCGAATTTACCCTATGAACGACTGAATGCTGAACAAGTCAAAGAAAAACATCCTGCGTTTCATTTATATCCACATGAAATAGCTCTTTTTCAAAAAGATAGTGGCTTTCTACGTGCAACACGATGTGTAGAAGCGAATATTCGTTTAGCTAAAACCTATGGTGCAATAGTTCAAGAGAATACAAAAGTTCAGGAAGTTTATACAAAAGACAATAAAACTTTCGTACGATCAAATTCATGTGAAGAAGAATATGATCGTGTTATTGTAACTGCAGGTCCATGGATGAGTTCATTATTTAAATCTCTAGATTTACCATTAGTTACAACACGTCAACAGATTGTCTATCTTAATATAAATGATCATAATGAATATTTTCAAGCTAATGGAACTTTTCCTGTATGGATTGATTCAACAGATAATCTGTATGGTTTTCCAAACGATGGCCAAATTACTGGTATTAAATTAGCGTATCATCATTGTGGCGAAATAATATCGGATTTAGACGCCGAACGAGCTCCCGTTGATGAAAGTTATATAGAAGAGATTCGTGGTTATGCTAAAAAACGCTTTCCAAATCTAGGTTCCGATGTAACCTATAGTCAAACATGCGTTTATACAAATACACCAAATGCAGATTTTATAATTGATCGTGTACCCAATCAGTCCAATGTTTTTTTAGTTAGTGGCTGCTCGGGACATGGTTTTAAGTTTACAGTTTTATTGGGAAAAATCATTTCCATGATGGCAACAGATGATAATGGATATCAAAGAGATTTAAGTCGTTTTAAAATTAGTAATTTTTTATAATATTTTAAATTAATAATGCAATAATTGATTGTAGTCAAATGATTCATAGTAGCTAATGATTTTGTGAGTTGCAATTTTTCATTTTATTTTCTAGATCTTTTATTCTTGTAATAAATGAACGCTCAATTTAACTTAAATTTTCGGTAAAAATTAGTATTGAGTTTTAATTAATTAATTTTTTTGTTTTCGTTGATTTTTAGTGACTCAAATCGGAATCAATTTGATTTTCAATGTTTACTAATATTAATTTGTTTTGTTTTCACCTGGTTATTTATTTATATAACAACAAACGGTAAGGATAAAATACTTTCTGAAAAACACATAGAATAAAAATTTACATTTCATACAGATTCTGATAGGTGTTATCGATATAGCTACAATATTTATGTCTTTTCTTTTTATTAGATGAACTTTGCAAAGCCATATTTATTCAAAATAGTCTTATATCAACATGGACTGTAGTATATTCAATACGAATGTTTTCACCACAAACGTCAAAATATAGATTTCCGTTTATGCTATTTCAATGTACAGTAACGGTATTGAATGGTTCAGCAATGCTTATGATGCTTTTTTTTGAAGGTTTGAATATTTAAACATTCTGTTTTGTTTTCTTTTTGAAAAACGAATTGTATTTTGTTTAGATTTTGGTTTATGTTTATTATTAGTACTTTCTTTATTTTTGAGTAAAGCAATATTTATTGCTGGTCCAACACTTTGTCCGAATACATGTTCGTTTATTGAATGGTTATTAATATCCATGGGTTGTAGTGGATTTTTTTTATCAATTAATCTGCATTGGTGGTCACGTTTTGAAGTAAAAGATTTTTTTCCTGGCCTATGGTATGTTTTCTATTTTTTTTTTATAGGATGTAATAAATCGTCCAATTTATACTTTTGATTATGTCGTTGTTTGTGAAGTAAGAAAATTTTTATAAATTTTACTTAAGTAGTTTTGGAACTTCTAGTGTTTGCTTTTATTTGGTATGATTGTATCAATTTTACAAATGATTCCATGGTCAACAGCAATAAAATCTACTACGCAATTTTATATATCATTAGTAACAACATTTTCAGTTGTTTTTCTTCCACAAGCATATTCTTTTCTAAATCAAAATCCATTTATATGGTTATTTAATTATATTTTTCATAAATCTCACAGAGTGAGTGAGTATATAACAAAAACAATCTTCATTATGTTTTTACATGTTTCATTATTTATGATTTGTTGTAGATTTATTTATTACTATTTTGGTTAATTGTATCATTATTATCATTATTAATAGTTAATATCCATTTGAGATATGCAACAGCTAATAATATTACATATGAAAAAACAATACTACGAAAATATTTTCATTTGTTAGCTATTATTGTTTATACGAGTGGAATACTATTCGATACACATTTATTAACCATGTGTTCGGTTGCATTCATTGTATTACTTCTATTATTAGAGGTATAGATATTGATAGTTACAAAGACTAATAAAAATCCGCAACATTTATGATCTATTTATTTTTAGTGTATTAAAATTAAGAAAGTTGCGCCATTAGGAGATATTATACGTAATGCATGGAATATGTATGAGAATGAAAAAGACATCGGAGCAATTATGTTTTCACATATATTTCTTATAATTGGTTTATCTTATCCAGTATGGATAGCTGATGATAGTAAGTCTAATCGTTGAAGAAAATAAATGAATGTATCAAATTAAAATTTTAGATAAACGCTTAGCACAATTAAGTGGAATTATTAGTGTTGGTATTGGTGATTCAGCTGCATCTATTGTTGGATCAAAAATTGGTATTTATAAATGGCCTGGGACAAAAAGAACTTTAGAAGGTTCACTAGCTGGCTTAATTACACAATTTTTGTTTATTACTTGTCTATGGTATTTTGGTACGTAGAAATTCAGTGGGCCGATTTTTCGTTTTGTTTATTTCATGCATCAATGAAACTAGATTCGCCATCTAATAAATATGCGTATAGCTGATCATTACTGTAATCAAAAATAATTTTTTTTACGACGTGATTTTTATGATAGGAATGTGTGATTCAATGTATAGACCCGATTGTGTTTTATAATCGTTGATGATAAGAAAAAAAGCAGAAAAGTAATGAAAAGAAAAACAGCGACGCAGATATATATATCGGCTTGTCCGAGCGTAACGCGACGACGTTTTGCCCACAGTTTTTTTAAGTTTTCTCAGCAACTACATTATTGAGAAGGTGCATTCGTTCGTTGGAAGATATATCTGTCTTGCTAAAAATATCTGAATATATGAACTCTATTGAATGAGTCCTTCGAAAACTATAGCAACAATAGTTGATGAAACGCGATGACGAGAAAAGGACAAAAAGTTCTGGGTAATGTGGTTGTTCTTAACTTTTCTGCGAATCTTCTGTATTATCGAAAAGAACTTTCTACAGGTATTTCGTAGCCGACAGTTTGAGGTTTGCGATCAACGAAAAAGTTTTTCGAACAGTCTTCTTATTCGAACAAGAGACTGACTTGACTAACGTAACGCGATGACGGTTTCACTCCACAATGACGACGAATTGGGTGATGCGATTTATTCGCCACCATCCTCTACTGTAATACAATCCCATTTACCAGCTATTAGGTAACTAACATCAACATGATTATAAAATGGAATGAATAATTTGTCACGATATTTTTTCGATGCCAGTTTTTATCGAAGACGTCATTTTTCTAATGAAGCAACTATTAAATTTCTACACCTTCGACTATCACGGATACGAGTTTTTTTGCTTCATTTGTTCAAATTTCAACTTATTTTGTGATAAATTAATACAATAGAGTTTTTGTCGTTCAGCATTAGATTTAACCATTTCACTCCATTGCTTCAGTTTCAATCGTAAATATAGCTACTGTTGAACTTAGATCAGTTTAAAAATGAATATATTGTTTTGAAGAGAAATGATTCAAAATTAACTATTCAAACAATATAGAGGTTGAAATTATCGCTGTAACCATTTGTAATTGAACGAGAATAAATATTACAGAAATGTTGAACGATTTTGATTGACAGTTTTCTTGAAATTGAACAATGTTCACTTAGATCATTGGACAATATTTTGTGCATAGCTTAATATGCTTTCATTAGAAATTCATTGCTTACAACTTATACTGATTTTAAAATAAAAATTCTTTCGCTCAATGTGTTCTTTTGCAAATATGGAAAAATCAGAAAAAAGTAAAATTCATCATCGCGTTACATAAAATTCTTAAAATACACTATCTTTTTCAAATGAAACTCTGTACCTTAGATAGCTGCAAAAAATTAACTTGAAGTATTTGGTTTCAGTACAAAATCAACTGCGGTTCAGTAGTGATAAACAGACAATAGACGTTTTTTGTTACGCGATGACGTTATAAATAAAGTAAACTTGCATAGGCTCTCTAGAAACATGAATAATACATATACGACCTTACCTGTTGTGCCAAATGATGCATATTTCGATATATTTTCTACTCATATTAATTAATTATTTATCTGTTATTTTCTGTTAAGGTAAACGTTTGATGAATGAGTAGCATAAATTCGCTAATTTTTCTGCGCCCATAGTAGCGTCTCTTTCACCGACTGTTAAATGCTTTTTAAATGTATAAAGGAGAAACAAAATATGTTTCTATGCACTTTTGACTATGCCCTACAAGATGTTAGTATTAGATTTTTCAAATAGAGAGTTCGAAACACCCATCCCTGAAGCTACGCGTTACGCAGACAAGCCGATATATATATATATATATCATAAACAACAAACGTATTTATATCGACTGACAAATTTTCATTATATATATATATATATATATNTGTTGTGCCAAATGATGCATATTTCGATATATTTTCTACTCATATTAATTAATTATTTATCTGTTATTTTCTGTTAAGGTAAACGTTTGATGAATGAGTAGCATAAATTCGCTAATTTTTCTGTGCCCATAGTAGCGTCTCTTTCACCAACTGTTAAATGCTTTTTAAATGTATAAAGGAGAAACAAAATATGTTTCTATGCACTTTCGACTATGCTCTACAAGATGTTAGTATTAGGTTTTTCAAATAGATAGTTCGAAACACCCATCCCTGAAGCTACGCGTTACGCAGACAAGCCGATATATATGCATCATAAACAACAAACGTATTTATATCGACTGAAAAATTTTCATTATATATATATATATATATATATATCATGAAGGTTATTCTGATGCAGTTAAACAACGAAAAATTTCATATTCAATATAAAGTTTTTGAAGCTTATTTCTTAAAATATTAAACATACGAGAGATCTCACTTATATTGATCATTTACTTTACATGTTCGATGCCTAGAATTCCTTATTTCGAGACAGAAAGAGACAAAAATAAATAATTGACTTGAATCTTATTCTATGTCCGAAAATGTCATTCAATAATTTTCAAACGACCCTTGTACTAATTACTATATGAAATCGAAAAATATTCATCGATATTTTTTTTCCAGTCATGATTGAAAAAAACATATTACTATTTGATTACGATTGCTTTGCCCTCAGGTGATTTGCGCCGTACGACAGGAACATTTGTAGGAGAAATAAAAAATGTGAGAACGATTGTAGACCATTTCAACCTACAATAACAATCTAAATTGTAACGGAAAACTTTTGAAAAATATATTACACAGTATTTATGGTCTTATTAATGGTAAGTATATTGTTCACTTTTTAGCAAGATGTAATTGTTTCTAATGATTGCGATTCAGTAGAATCAAATATGTTAACAACGAGAGAGAAATGTTGCTTGTTACTATGGTTAATAGAAATGTCGTATTAATTGGTAAAGTCAACCGAAAATGTTTTTACCACAATAGTTTTTCTTATTTTTCGAGAACCACAATATGAAAAACGATAAACAAAAAGAAGTTCAATTAGATATAAGACAAAAACCTGAGATTTTCTCTTTGTTTGTTTTTTTTAGTTTTGTTTTCAATGACAATATGTCATCTACTTATCCTTTCCATGAGATCGTCCTTGATTTTGCTTTTAATATCTTACTCTCATTCACTATACACATGTTATTCAATCACATACAGGTGCATTCATATATGGAGGAAGTAAAAATACAGTCATCGTATCACTGTCAAATAATATAACCAATTCTATGTGGCAACTAATAATATTAAAAAGCAAACCTTTGCTCATCGCTGTCTTTTTCTTTTGAAGAAAAAAACGAGGGTCAATTAATGATTTTTCTTTTGTCTCTTTTTTTTAGATTTGATTCCATATTCTCAATACAATTTATTGTTTGTTTCATTGGGTCTACTATTTACAACTCAAGCAGAAGCATTCTCTCATGATATTGACAATTTAACATTACCTATATGTCTTTTTCCTTTCTTATATGCATGTAAAATGTATTGATGTAACAGGTGATATAACCTTAGTGTTTACTTGTTCTTGTAATTTCTCATTCTATTCGATACAATTCTATCTAATGTTATACGAGGAAGAAATAAAAAACAAAAATAATCTATATAATCAGCAAAAAAGTATGATCCTTGTAGAAAGGTAAACTATCATGAAATTGCATATAATAGTATCTATAGGGTGTGCGCATTGTGATATATGAATGAATAATTAATCCAATAATACATGTTAATACGTGTCGTTGAATACTTATGCGATCAATATATACCGAGTGGATTTATCACATTTTCTTCATATTATATAGATATGCTATTTTTTTAAATCTCGTTTCTATTTCGATATTCCCTTTATTTCTTTATCAACGTAAAACTTAAATTATAACAATCATATAGCAGAAAAACTAAGCAAAACACTACAGAGAGTATGAAAAAACATCATATATTTTATGATTGTTGTTCAGTTAAAATTGCAATTTGAAAGTTTTAACGTTGCTTGAATTAACTCTTTATAAACCTTGTTGGAAGAAACGGTTGAATTCATTGCGATCAATAAATCCATCACGGTTGCTATCAATAGAGTGGAAAGCAGCACTAGCAACATCGGTTCCACCACCAGAAGCACCACCGAATCCACCACTAGAAGCACCACCGAATCCACCACTAGAAGCACCACCGAATCCGCTTGATTCGAATGATGATGATGCTGATTCAAATCCACTGCCACCAAATCCGGCACTTCCACCACCAGATGAGAAGCTAGATGATTCCCACGATGAAGCACCACCAGCANTTTCAATGACAATATATCATTTACTTATCCTTTCCATGAGATCGTCCTTGATTTTGCTTTTAATATCTTACTCTCATTCACTATACACATGTTATTCAATCACATACAGGTGCATTCATATATGGAGGAAGTAAAAATACAGTCATCGTATCACTGTCAAATAATATAACCAATTCTATGTGGCAACTAATAATTAATTTTTCGTTTGGAAACGAGTAGCGACAGAAAAAGAAAACTTCTTTTTTTGCTCCCAGTTATAATGATTTTTCTTTTGTCTCTTTTTTTTAGATTTGATTCCATAT
>OENM01000218.1:5883-33666 GCA_900239745.1 Rotaria magnacalcarata
CTCTGTTTACTTAGCTATAAACAAGTATCATGTTCTTGTCTCTTATTTTCTTTAGTTATTTTCCTATTTTCGACAAGCCTATTCTATAGATTCTATTTGCCTTCAGCTCTTGCTTTGTCTATTTTTTCAATTAAGAAAATATGTTTTTCCATTTTTCTCTCTCTTCTGTCTTTTCTCCTAACATTGTCGTCTTCAGCGGTTCATGCCAAGGACATCCTCATCATCCTTCTATATGGACCAAGAGAAAGCTATTTCCGGATCGTAAAAGAAACTTTTTTCCTTATTACTTCAATTGTTCTTTCTCTCATTATTTCTCGAGATCCGATAGAATAGAAAGACTAGAAGAAAATTGACATAGTTTTGTAAAATATTCGTCAATCCATCGATCATATATTTGTCAATGAAACATTCTAGTAATGTATAAAATTTTTATGAAACAAAAAAATAACTTCATTTACAATCCAATGAAGTAAGTCTTATAATTCAAGACACGTTCGTTTTCTATTCATTTTTTTGAGAAAATTACATATAACTTATATTTTTGATACCATGAACCTATAGCAATATGGATCCTACTCGTTTATTAATGTTACTCTTATCGTTAATAAACTACATATATATATATATATATATATGGCTGATAAAAGATAGTGTCCGAATTCCAATGTACCTAGAGGAAACATTAGTCATCTTATTTCATTTACCTATCTATGTATGCATACGTAACTTGAATATATTAGAATTATTATATAAATTAAAAGGAAACCTTGTACTTTTCTAGCAATAATGAATATTGACTCATAGAATAATAGTTTAGCGCCTCTCTCTCTCTATATATATATATAGTAGTTAATCGAAGTTGAGCCTTAGTTCAAGAACATTATCCAGCTGTCGCTGTTTGTAGAAGTGAGAGCAATCTACATGTGCATACTGTGTTTATTCAAGCACTAAGAGAAAAGATGATGCAAAAGGTCTAAAAATGGTTATACTCTTTTTTGTT
This sequence comes from Rotaria magnacalcarata, assembly GCA_900239745.1. Taxonomy (NCBI): domain Eukaryota; kingdom Metazoa; phylum Rotifera; class Eurotatoria; order Philodinida; family Philodinidae; genus Rotaria; species Rotaria magnacalcarata. The sequence goes on from OENM01000218.1 coordinate 6,884, forward strand.
TTGTCTTCTAGATTTATTTTAGTTATTGTCCTTTTCAAACAAAACTATCAATGAAATTAAAAGAATATTTTAGTTCTCTTGTCTCAAGACGAAAAAGTAATGCATCATCAAAATCTCATAAACCAAAGGCTCAGCATCAATCAATATCATCAGCCGATTGTCATTATGAAATATGTGGATACGAAGAAACTAATAATGATCCGATTGATAATCGTTATACTCGTACGGAAATGCTCCTCACACGTCACGCTCAATTAGTCAATACAATCATTGGCATGCGTTCACAAGAAAATATGTGTAGTACATCATGTTCTAATTGTCGATTATTTCATCCAGTACAAGAACCAAATATATATTTAAATCGTCACTATTCAAGTACTCTAGCAACGTGTAAGCCAAGTCGTGAATGTCAAAATCAAGCTATTATATCATCGAGTAATACTTCTATATCGACAAAAACAAGACAACGTTCAAGAATTCGAACGAATCCATGGATTCAAAGTAGTCGAATATCAAAACCCGAGCATTCACTCTATGAGCCAACGTCATTATCGACACTTATACATTCGGAATCATTTCCACAAACAATATCAAATGGAAATATTCATGCGATAAATCAGTCGAATATAAAATTTCATCAAAGTGACAGTGGCCATGGATTTTCATTATCAAGTTCGAGAGCTATCGATTCATCGTCATCACCTGATAACACAAGTATTGAAGGAATTTTGTTTGATGAAAAACAAAATGCTTTATATACAAATCAAACCGAACCACATTTTCATTCGAAGACAACAATGTCTTCGGATAATAGACGAAAAATGAAGAAATCTGCTCAAGCTCGTTTTCAACGTTCATCGAATACACGAATATCTACTAGTCCGAAACGATCAGTCAATCAGAACCATCATTCACATAGTTCATCGCCTCGATTATCAAATGATCATTTTTCAATTGAATTCGAAGAAATCGTTGAAAATGCATATCCACATAAACAACAATCTCCAACACGAAAAAGTTCATTTATATTACCATTGGGTGAAACCAATGTTAAATCAGTATCTTCATTGTCAATATTATGTTCGCCACCGGTAACAAATTTAATAAAAACAAATTCACGTACGATATTACGGCATATTGAAGAAATTGAAAATGAAATTCGAATGATAAAAAATTTAAATTTTGATGATTATAAATCGATGGATTTGTCCATTGCGGATTCAAAAGAAGGTCAACAACAAACAATGCTTGAAGAAGTTGATCAATGGGTTGAAAATGTTTTAGCAACTACAGAGAATAATTCACCGAATCTTCTTCATACCGAATGTAATCATTTATCGAATATGATGAAGGATTACGTTGCATGTGTATGCTCGAATGATATTTATTCAACATCATTAATGCCGAAATCTCAAAGTAAAACTGAAATAATGACAGCATTCTATATAAGTACAATACCGGCAATCAAACAAGTATTTTCATACAGTGATCAGTCATTGGATCGCTCAAAATCTCAAACAATAAGAAATGATTTGAAATTTATTTATGAATGTCCGTTTTAACAGTCTAACACGAACAGTAGTTTTCGTTCTTTTTTATTTGTATATGTGTGAAGTATGATTAGTCTATTATTAATAATTAATACAACATGTCGACACACACACAAACATGTCTATATATTCTTTTTCTTTATAATTAACAAAACTTTCAAAAAAAAAACAAACAAAGAATGAATATTTGATCAATTCGTAAATAGATTTTATTTTTGACTAACAGATAAAATATTTCGGGATTTTCAGAGAATAAAAAACTCTCTATGAAAAATCCTAAAATTAATCATCGTTGTTTTTTTTTCTGGTAATTTTATGGCATGTCACATTTTTTGAAAGCCGAACTCAACAATCGTAGTGACATTCTCTATTACAGTAAGCACCATTATTCATCGAAGGAAAGTAATAATAAAGAGAGCTTTCTATTCTACTGAATACCCTATTCGCATTTTTCTAATCGTTATTCTGCATGTGACAGGTGTTTTGACAAATCCATTATCATGCATTCATGGTCACAGTTAGAAATCAATATTCATATACGCGAATAATTTATAGCAGCAATTTTGTTGAAGCATGTTGACTTAAACCTATAACTCATAACAACATCGTTGACACTGTATTTGGGTAATTAATCGACACTTGCTCGCATGCTATCATGAGTTATGTTGACATAATTGTGACTTTTTGTTTCAGTGGAAGCCATTGTAATGAATATAGAAGCAAGAACAGATTGAACCCATCGGATCAAGGTTAACCAATCATAGTGTAGCAAATTTATCTAAACAATCGAGCATTTCGTAATATGTCGGGTGCTCTAGCTGCGTTAGATTTACATTTATGCCAGTCATGCTTCACTGGTGTTCTATGGTATAAATTAATTTGACGGTCATACTAGCTGAATGAGTTTCATTCAACTGCTTCTTTTTGTTTAGTAGATACGAAATCGAAAAAGTTTCCTATGAAAACTGTATCGCTTATTTGCTGAAAATATAGATGCATATTTTTAAAAGTATCTTATCATTGATATATTCAGCAGCTGTATCGAATGACGTCGTTTTTTTTTGCTTAATATGATTGATCGTTTATAATGCCATTCTCTGTAAATATTCTGGGACGTTTTGTATTGGATTGTCACGATAGAACAGATGAATATTTCTAAGCTTCTCTCGTGGGCTTTTCTTGTTGTCATCGAGTTATTCCGCTAGCGCCAATTTCTCTTATTTATTTCGTTAGAAAAGAAGCGATGGAATGATAAAGATCCATTCTGCCTTATTAGGTCTTTTTTATTTAAGAATATAAATCATCAAGAACATACGTGTTTGCAACATCTGACAGTATTATTGTTGCAGGATGTATGCCTATTAGAAACTAGGGTTCGATTCGGCTAGTATGCGTATGGAATCAGGCCTTGAATTGATTTACTGATTGTGAAATTTATTTTCTTCAAAAGTCAAGTGCGGCTGACAAAGAAAAAACGATGATGAGTTTGTTATTTTTGCTTCAAAGATTCAATCGAATATTATGAACGAAACTAATGAATTAGAGCCGTATTATTAAAAATTCAGTGAAATATTTTACTCAAAAGTGACGCTATTTTTTAAAGTGATCAGTAAAACGCTTTAGCTATTCTATTGAGCGATTCTATCAACAGTGGATTGCTTGTATATATGATATTTTCTATTTAAAGCATAAAGGTCATAGTTGGAATTATGTTGCATAGATTTTTCTATACATTTTCGGATGCGATTAATCAATCGATCATTTCATGTTTGTTGTGCCACTTACAATCTTGGATCATACCTTTGCTGAAGGTTCTGGTTGATTCTTTTATACTAATAATTGCCTTCTGTTCAGCAAGTAAAATACTACAAAGTAAATCTCAAAACTAAGTTTAAATAAATGTGGAAACATCGGATTTAAATCCGAGTGTTATGTGTACTGCAAAAAGTGAAAAGGTATATTCACATTGTTTTTTATTACTAAATTGCAAGGAGAAAATACAGGCGTACTAAGTTAGTATGGACCGCACTGGATGCGACCCTATCCGGTGACCACTGACTCTACTCTCAGAGTGATATAATAGTTTTAGAAATCACAGAAATTGAGGTCAGATTTGTGTTCAGCTTTGAAAACTGGGTAAGAAGAGTTCTTTTTGAATGGATTTGCGTTTGTATCTAGTTGGATTACGATAGTAAGCAACCTCGTGAATCTATAAGAGATATATGATAGATACAGGTGTCAATATTTTCTTAATAAATCACCAATATTAATGGCTATCGAGTTAGGGTTTTTACCTTTCGATAGTCCTTTTGACTAGCTACACAATCAAGCATTTGAGAAACCCCAACACTACTGGTCGTCTGAGACATATCTAGGCAATTTGGTTTCTGGATGCAGTTTTTGTGTATTTTGAGACCTTTTCCAGTCAATGTTTCGTTAGAAAACTACGAATTTTTTCAAAACTAATATCAGATTCAGAATCAGCGTTAAAAACGGAGTCGATTTATATATGTTGTGGATAATTCTGAGAAAAAGTTTATTTTTCCAAAACTCCCTGTCCCCCCCCCCACCCGTCAGGGATGGTCCGATCAAAAATGACACTTTTTTTCGATAACTCAGCCATTTCTTGACGGATCCTTCTCATCTTCGAACTCGACCTAGATATTGATGAGACAAATCTGTACACAAAACTTCAGCTCAATCGAATGTAATTGTGAAGAGTTATCGAATAAACGGACGGACGGACGGACGGACACAATGACCGATTTTAGTAGTGTACTCACTTTTTGAGTACACAATAACACTAGACTTCAATTTGTTTTTCATGAAATGATTGCATTTTGTCACAAATGACATCTTCCTTTTTGCTATTATTAAATGTGACAAGAGAACTAAAGTTGCAACTGTTAAAAACATGAATATTCTATACATCAATCATCAATTTTTCTTCGACATCGTTAACTTCTTTTAACATATTCGTAGTTAACTACTATGTGCAATCAATCATCGATTAGCACGTCTGTTGAGTATTGACATCATCAAGGTTAAGAATGTTGATCAAAAGTGATCCACGGTCTTGACATATATTTATAGTTCAACAGTGAAGATTCTTAACACATTGGTTTTCGTTGACCGAATATCTAAGATATTTCTAGACGTTAGGAACCATCATGAAAATCAAAGTCGAAAATTATGGAAATTCCAATTTGTACGTTGTATCATCAAGTGCTTTACCATTTAAAAGTAACGCATGCAAATCTTTATCCTGTCAAATACATTGATTGACTATCGGATGAGCGTTTCTTTTGATTTTAACATTGAAATGCAATTCTTGTTCGACTAAGTTCTATTGATCGTCGTTTCTGATTTCGATCAGTTCTCTGTGTTATCCTTTCCCAGGTCGAAAAATCTGACGTAGGATCTTGTAATTCGGTCGTCAGATTTTACAATTCGAACGAAATCTTATCAGATCTCACAATATGATTGCTCGACCTGGGCAGTGATATTTCTATAGGTAACATAACCTTTTAAGAATCTTTCAAGAATCTTCTGACGCAGCTTAATGTAAGAAATCAGAGACGACGATTTTGCGTACGATTTTTCGTCTGATCTGATCAAACGTACGATTCGTGTAAGATCTTGCCGTCTGGTTTCTAACACTGTGTTTGACTCGTGGCATCGATGCAAACATTCTTAAATCAACTTTTCGAATACGAGCGTATTTGACATATAAGAACTTTAGTCATTTATTTTAAATTTATTGTTGATTTATCATCTATAAATGAAAACCGATTATTTTATCTTTCACATGTACATCAAGGAATGTGATGGACGATAAAAATGTGTATTGTTTAGAACGTGAAACATGTTTGCACGTATCTGTTACTATTTCGATATCTTATTTTGCCCTCTATAATGCAACAAGAAAAAGGTGTTCCGTAAGAAAAAAATATAAAAATTAAACTCTTCTTTTTGCATGAAAAGATTTGTGTTACTAAATCACATATTTGTTCTCGCTCATTGTTTCAGATATTCTCGGTTAAGCATAGAAAAATCAGACACGAATTACTATTATTTTAAGAACTGTAGCGACATCTTACAATAGTCGTAGCCGTCTACACTTTGGTTTTCTCTCTATCCAATAGACTTGGATCATTCATCACTAACATGCAATTACAATAATCGCAGCTTCATTATAAATTTTTGTGAGTCGTTTCTAACCAGGTATTAACAAATTGACATTGAAGACATCGCATATCAATAATCATATTCTGAAAGTAAGAAATAACAAATAAAATATTTATTAATTTAATTAACTAATCTTTTTCTATTAGTATTTAATATAAATAATCAGAATACATCATGATAGCTGTGGAACCGTATTCAATCGAGCTCCTATGGGTATTGATAGTCGGTTTCATTGTTGCCTTTGTATTAGCATTTGGTATTGGAGCAAATGATGTAGCTAATTCATTTGGTACAAGTGTTGGTAGTAAAGTGTTAACCTTGAAACAAGCATGTATTCTAGCAACGATATTCGAAATATTGGGATCAATTCTAATTGGTATATCATGAAAAGTTTTCCCTAGAATTCTATTGAATTATTCCATTCGACTATCTAGGAGCGAAAGTATCTGATACGATAAGGAAAGGTATTATTGATCCAACGACATTTGATAATCCTAAAGAATTAATGCTCGGTCAACTTTCATCATTAATTGGTAAATAAAACAAAATATTTAAATACAGAGGAGTCATTATTTATATATAGGTTGTTGCATTTGGCTATTAGTTGCCACATTTTTCAATTTACCAGTATCTGGTACACATAGTATTGTAGGTGGAACCATTGGCTTTGCTCTTATTTCTCAAGGATCAAACAGTATAAAATGGAGCGTCTTTGCTAAAATTGGTATGTTGAAAATAATGCATGAATGATTCTATTTTTTATGAAATATAATAGGGGGTTCATGGTTTATTTCGCCTGTATTAGCTGGTTTTATATCAATAGTTTTCTTTATTCTTATTCGAAAATTTATTCTTGAAAAAGTAAGTTACTTTTAGTTTTATTAATTAAATCGATTCGCTTTTATTTTATTTCTTTAGGAGAATTCAATGACTGTGGGTCTTCGTTGGTTGCCTATTTTCTATGGCGTAACAATCATGCTTAACGTTTTTTCAATAATTCATTCAGCACCACCAAGTTTGTAGTTTGAGAAATTGATTTTCAAAATTCTATTTTACTAATCAATTCAGTGTTATATTTCGATCGTATTCCATTATGGGTAAATTTCATAATAACAATTAGTGTTGGACTTATAATTGGTCTTAGTGTTATGATATTTGTTAAGCCGCGTTTAAAACGAAGCATTGAAGGTAAAATTGTGTTTCGCTTTTTCTTTTTCGGATTAATAAAGCAATTCTGATTTACTTGGTTATTTCTGTTTTAGCAACATTAAGAAAAAAACGTGGAGTCGACTACAATTCCGAAGAGAAACCACAGTTAACTAAGACTGAAGGTCGTTTTGAAACATATACCGGTAAATATGATTTTTGTTTGAAATTAGCATCTCTGACAACGAAAAACGTTTTTAATAGAAATCGTAGCATAAAAGTAAGTTGATGCTTATTCAAGCTATTGACTTAAAAAAAATAAGAACGATTGCTGTATTCTCTAGTAATTGTACGATATCAGTGATTGCTAATTATTTTACTAACCATAACGCTTCATGATCAGCTCTCAATTTAAAGTCTGGGGTAATTGGCTTTCCACGGGAGGAACAAAAAATCATAAAAAAACATATATATTGAATATTTCAAGCGATATAAATGATAATATTGAGTGCGTATATGATTTTGAAATCGACTATGGAGTTATGCACTGCTATGGTTTCTGAGCAACGTTGAAAATATCGTTTAAATCGCTTGAATCATTTCATTTATATTTTCGTCATATTTTTAAAGCAAAGAATATTAATAAAATGCAATTTGCTAATTTTAAATTTAGTGTCTCGTCTTGAAAATGTCAATACGAGTGATAAAGAAACTCAAATTGATCATATATCTATGCTTAAAGAATATGATTTAATACGTTATCAACAACAACATCCTGATCAATTTCGTCCTTACGGTAAAGTCTCTATAATTGCTATTTTTCTTAGTTTTTGTTTTTGAAATGAAATATTTATAGTTGAAATGCAGCGTATACGAAAAGATTCTGAAACATCAAATTCTGTCTATAGTGCAGTTTGTCGTGGTCGCCGAGAAAGTGAACGTTTTCGTAATGAATTACTTGCATCAGATAATCCGAACACTGTGGCGCATAGAAATGTTCCTAATCAACCAGCTATTCGTGAAGTAATTGAATTCAAAAATAATATAAATGATGCATCATGATGTTTTTAGAAAACGAAAATTTATCGCCTACCTCAATATCCAAGTTCACCAGTGATTTCCGGTTCAGCACCTAATGAAGCGAAAAGCTTATTACTTACTTCTGGTAAAGGAAATTTTTTCTCGAATGGCTAATTATTTTTATTTGTAATAATAACTCGTTCTTAGATGACGATAATATTTCAACAACATCAGCAAATCATTTGAGTTCAAACGAAGACATAGATGAAGTCGAAGACAAAATGCCAGAAATACCAACAAAGAAGGTTTGTGTTCGTTTTGATGATTAAAATTATGATTGGATGCTGTTTTTTGTAGAAAAAAGTTGATACAACGAGTGATTCATTGGAAATTGCTAGTATTTTTAAATATTTACAAATTCTTACAGCTATATTCGGTGCATTTGCTCATGGTGGAAATGATGTCAGGTAAAAGAAAACTTTATTTACTGTTTTTCAGTTTAAATTGTCGCACAATATAACCAGTTAATATGAAATCGTATCCGAAAAATTAGTTGAGAACAATAGTCTGGTTCAACTTTCGAATGCCATATCATCATCATATGGTTTTCGTCAGAATGCTGTGCATCGATGAGTCTTTGACTGATTGTGCAGACACTAAACAAATTGTATTATAGAGCGCTAATCAGAGAATGTCGTTTTGACGGATGATTCTTATTTGTGAAATGTCAAAGGTACTATTGAAAGATGAATTTATGAAAAGAACTTGTTTACAATAATGATTCGATCTATTTGTTTTTTCAAGTAATGCAATTGGTCCATTGATTGGCCTTTGGCTAATCTATGTCGAAGGAAATGTTGTTGCAAAATCAGCAACACCATTATGGGTTCTTTTCTATGGTGGTCTTGGAATATCAATTGGTCTTTGGGTTTGGGGTCGTCGTGTTATTCGAACAATCGGTGAAGATTTAACTAAAATTACACCGTCAAGGTATAGAAAACATTTACTATATAGATTTTTTTAGAAGTAAACTCTTGATTTTCTTTCAGTGGTTTTATAATCGAAATCTCAACTGCATTTACAGTACTTGTAGCATCGAATTTATCAATTCCAATTAGTACAACGCATTGTAAAGTTGGTAGTGTCGTAGCAATCGGTCGTGTTCGTTCAAGACAAAGTGTCGATTGGTCTTTATTTCGAAATATTATTGTTGCATGGATTGTCACAGTTCCTGTTACTGGTGGCATTGCAGCTGGCATTATGGCTCTTTTTCGTTACTTTTTTCTATAGAAAAACTTACTTTAGCTTTCAATCCATTGATACATAGAATGAAACAAAACAAAACACAGTTTTATCCATGAAGTCTTATCTTGTCATCCAGTAGCTTTCAACATAGGACAGTTCTCTCTTGTCTTTTTCTCTCGTTTTGTACTACGTTTTGTTATGTAAACGAGTTTTTACTACTTCAACACACCTCTATTGATAGATAATTCACATAATCAGTCACGCATGAATGAAAAAGTGACAAAGTTATTTCAGATTTGATAAAGAATAAACAGATAACCACTGGTCAAATTAGCAGCATGGCTAATAATAAGGTAGTTAAATATAATTGAACTCCTGATGATTTCAATGTTCGATTTGTAGGAAGCAATGGCGCTCGTAGTTGATATTGGTGCTGGTATGTCAGAAGCAGCCCCTGGATTCGATTCACCGTTACAAATAACAAGTGATGTACTTCAAATGATTGTTCAGAGAAAAGTATGTCATGCATTTATTTTTTATCTTTTCTGATGCGCTTTGAAAAATATTCTATCGGGAAACTTACTTCGATAGAACATACTATTTAAAAAGCAAATCACTTCAATCTTAGAAATGTATATAATTCTACTAATGATCTTTTTGTGTACTCAAAAAGTGAGTACACTCTAGATTCGGTCAGTGTGTCCGGCCGGCCGTTAACACGATAACCTTTGAAAGCCTCATCCAATTGTCATGAAATTTTGTACATAGAATGATCTCATTAATATCTGGGTCGAGTTCGAAGATGAGAAGGATCCGTCAAGAAATGACTGAGTTATTGAAAAAATTGTCATTATTGACCAGACTATTCCTAATGGGGGGGGGGGGGGGGNGTACAGGTAATTTTTCAAAAAACAATTTTTTTTTCTCAGAGTTATTTACAACATATATAAATCGACTCAGTTTTTGAAGTACACATAACGATCGGATGCAAATCCGATGTTTCCGCATTTATTTCTCTTTGAAATAAATTATTACTAAGCGTTCGCGTTCAACTATGGAGTTTATCAAAATTATATGAAATGTAGCATCTAAAGGAAACCAAGCATTTTTTTCAATGGAAATCAAATTATTATACTAATTTCTATTGTTATCATGCGTCTCACCTCTTCGAGATCAAGAATTGAATCTTTTAAAATGAGACATGGCGTCTATTTGAAAATTCTCAGATCGTTTTAGAACTTGATCGTAGGAATACATATTCATACACATGGAATTATTTTGTTTCACAGTTCTGATGAAAGCTTCAACCGATCCAAAGTTTTTTTATAACAACAGAAATTTTCAGGCATTGAAAAAGATTGAACATAGAATATCATGAGATGTGATTAGTTTACTAATTCTTGTTTCAAAACAAGTATCTGTGCCCATATAAATTTGTATACGTACGATTGTGATTTCTTCGAATCACATGAATAATCTTCATCTTTTTATTTAAATAGATGTTTCAACAGAGTAAAGATGAATTAGCACTGATTTTATATGGTACCGATGAAACAAATAATGATTTAGCCGATGAAAACAATTATCAAAATATTAACGTTGCTTTTTCTCTATCGCCTGCTAATTGGCATTTATTTGAAGAAATACAAAAAATCAAGCCAGGCAATGCTCCAGCTGATTGTAAGTAAATAAGAAACGAAAAGAAAACGAGCCACAACAAATAACGTTTTTAGTGGTTGACGCCATTGTCGTTGCTGCTGATCATCTTCGTCGTGAGACTGAGTAATTAAAGTGAAGATAAAAGCGTTATATTCGAAAATGAACTCCACTTACTTTAGAGGCAAACGCGGTTTTGTTGCTAAACGTGTTCTATTGTTTACCAACGCTGCCACACCATTTAATGATCATAGCCTAAAAATAATTCTAGAATCCCTTCGACGTCAAGATATTATTGTTGATGCAATTGGACCTACATGGGGTCAACAAGACGACGATAATCAACATGATGAAAATGATCGACCAGATTCACCTATGCACACAAGTGAACATGCTGATAATCATGAAGATACAGCTAATAATCATCCGACCACCAATGGTCATCATCTAAATAGTCCGAAAAAACCATTAACACAACAGCAACAAACTGGTATTCGTATTATAAACGATATCGTTAATACAACCGAAGGAAGTTTATTTACATTTCGGTATAAAATAATTGCTCAATAACGATATAGATTAATTCTGTTATTTTAGCGAAGCATTAACTATTCTCAGTGTTCATCAATCAAAAACTGTTAGGCCAACACCAACAAAATATATTATGCAATTAGCTGATCTTAAACTACACATTTGCACTTATATTCAGGTTTGAAAATATTAATACATTATTCAGCCATGTAAAAACGACAGACTACACAATGAGTAGCATACGAGCATTTGATGATAAGAAAAGTTTTAGAATTAAGAATAAGGAGACCCGGTGATGTCTGTGCAGTTTGCACTTTTTGACGGACATTTAAAAAACTGATTTATTATTTTAAATTAGGTTAAAGACAATAAACCGGGAATATTTCGTCTAAAAAAAGTATATGCACGTCAGCCAACAACGGAAATAAAAGTTGATCGTGGTCGTTATACAAAGGATGAAGAAGATCGTGAAATTGAAAAAGAAGAATTGACCGATGGGTTTCGTTATGGTACAACATTTGTACCTATTAATAAAGAAACACTTGACGATATGAAGTATCATAGTGAAAAGTGTTTTTCAATTATTGGATTTTCTGATGCTAATATGGTTGGTTTCGCTTTTTGTATTGTTTTGTTTCACTAAACTTCTATTTGAAATTATTTTCATTAGATGCGACGAAGTCTTTACTTAGGTGATACAGTTTATGAAGTTGTTGCCGAGCCTGCCTATGAAGTAAGTAGCCAATTTTCTTTTTTCGTATCAGTAGATATTGAATTTCGATCATTGTTGATAAATTCTATAGTTGATACAATTCTCAGAGAAAGCGCAAATAGTGATATCAAGAGTGTGGGATATCGTATGCAGCTTTCCTAAGCTTTTTTCTGTCTGATTTTCCGTTATAAATGATCCCCTAGGGAAAAGTGTGTGATTAGGTTCTTCTCTTTCATGCATTTGTTCTTTTGCTATTAGGAAGAAGGTCAAGTATTTGCTGGTATCGTTCAAGCAATGTATGATACAAATACAGTCGCGATAGTACGCAAATGCTTTAGTGAGCGAAGTTCACCTGAACTTGGATTTTTACGTCCACATATTGCCCATAATCATATGGTAAGTGTCAAAGTAAATTTTATTTTTCGATTACGATAAAAACTTTTCTGTAGTGTATGTATTATGTCAAATTACCGTTCGCAGAAGATTTACGCGGATTTGATTTCGATAATCTCGATGTCATTAAACGAAATCAGCCAAGCGACGAACAATTAAAAACGATTGATAAACTAATTACAACTATGGATTTAACACATGCTGACCGAGGGTAAGAATTAAACAGAAAAGAAAAAAAGAAAAGAAAAGAAAATGAGTTCCAATTAATTAACAGTGAAGAAGCATTTCAACCCGAAATCGTTTTTAATCCTTACATTCAACGAATGTTTCAAGTATGCATTTCGCATTATATTTCATGTTGTTATCTCAGACAGAAAAGGAAACACTTATTCTAGTGTATTGCTCGACGTGCTGTTACACCCGAAGAACCGTTATCATTGTCGAATACAATTGAGGAAATGAATAATACATTAATTCAATCGATTGTTTCGAAGAGTAAACGAACGTTGGACACAGTTCATGAAGATTTCGTTCTCCGTGAAACTGAACGTCGACAAAAAATAACTACCGGCGATCAACTCTTTGGCAATGATGATCAGTAAGACAAGAATAATCATTTTGAAAAACACTAGACGAATATTTTCTTATGTTGTAGTTTAACGAAAAAACTTCGCCTTGAAGAAAATGAAAACATTGAAGAGCCGACAACCGATTCAACATCATTCGAGGCCCAATCTGCTGCTAAAAAGAAAGCAGCCATAAGTACGATTGGTACAATAACACCGGTGGAAGATTTTAAGACTTTAATTGAACAAGGTTCACCATCATTTACTGATGTATGCAAACAAATGTCTACAATTATACTTGAACTTATTAATAATTCACGTGGTGATGCATTGTTTGAAAAAGCTTTACAATGTATTCAATCTCTACGAGAAATATGCATTCAAAAATTAGAACCAAAATTATTTAATGACTTTCAAATTGTTATTAAAAGACAAGCAGCCAATATTGATGGAAGAAAAGATTTTTGGACAAAAATTGTTGATGGTATGTCAGGAAAGATCCAACAGTTTTTGATGAAACATCGTATCTATTCTATCAGAGAGTCGAATGGCACACTGCTCATGTGTTTTATATTGAATTGAGAGTGATTTCGATTCTTCTAATAGAGTTTCTGAAATGATCATTAGAAAATAGAAAATTTTCAGAACACCGTAGTTTTCGCTTAACTGTAGCCTAGAGAATCATTTTGTATGTCGAAAACAGCAGGTTGAAAATAATAAAATAGTTGCAAAGATTTCCTTCATAAATCAAAAATAGAATCGAGTTGTCATATACATGGGGAAATAGTTTAACTAGATAAATGATGTTCATTGTGTTGCTAGTTCCATTGTTATTCTGTTGCGCTAGATTACCTAACGTCTACTTAAAAATTCTTTTGAAAATATTCATTCATATTTATTTTTAGAAAAAATCAGTTTAATCACAAGTGATGAATGTATTGAATCGAATGTAATACCAATAGAAGCCAAGAAATTTCTCGAAGAAGAAACAGCAAACGAAATGCTCAATAATGCACTAGGAACCAACGAAGAAGATGGTGACGATGAAGATCTTGTATGTAGAATAGATTTTCAAATTCTTCTATATGTCAAATGATTTCTTTCTTTTTTTTTATTTCAGTTCGATCTCATATAAGTAGCAAAAAATATGGACGGCGACATGCAATAGAATTCTACTACATATATTTTTAGTTGAGATTTTATTCTCGAGTATGACATATACGTATATGTTGTATTGTATATAAAATCCTGTTTGTGATATAATTTTATTTCTAATAAATGTAATAATCAATTGATAAATAAATCGGATATATTTGTTTTTAAATATTAATGACAACTATTGAAAATAAATCAATAAAATACATAGTTAAAGCGCATCAACAAGCAGTACAGGTAAACATAAATGCACATCTTGTATAGAAAAATTGGATAATATCAGATGCAACTATACAATTCTAGAAATATTGTTAAATTCATAAAAACAAAAGTTGAATTCAGGCGTTGTCTCATATCACGGATAACTTTGGAGTTGATAGAGAACTTGACGAAAGGAGTTCGACACCGGTAGTCGTCTATAGCTTAGAAAACTCCTGTACAATCACAAGTCTCTTCCTATGATTGCTACGAAAAATTCATTCATTTATTCTCTTCCTATCTGTAGTAGTTGTTAGAACCTAGGGTTGACGAGGAAGAACTACTAATAAATTCAAGTCAATGTTAACAACACTAATTGTTTTCCGTTGAAAATCGTTCTAAGCTAAAAAGCAAAAACAATTCAGATAAAAATGTAGAAATGAATTACATATTTTCAAAAAGTATACTAAAACGATGTTTTGTCTAATGTCCGACTATTTTAGTCATAAATAATAAAGAAATATCAGAGAGACAGAAATAATTTAACTAGTGAAAAACAGTTTATATGATGAAGCATGCAGTAAACTTGACATATTTCCGTTTCATAAACTAAGCGGGATGCTTAAATTAACTGAAATCGATGAAAATGTTTTGTAATTTTTCTAGTAACTGATGATATTCTTTTGAAGCCTTTTTCTCGTACTATTTCAAAAGAAAACCATATAAAAAAACTTGTGAAACTCGATCCAAGCCTACTAGCACTACAGAGAAATATACACGCTCTATTCACATCCAGGGTTACCTATAATAAAAATAAAGACACAACGATCAATAATCTAAATATAGATTGTCAAGGGGAAAAAAACGCCTGAACTATGACGTCTCTAATAAGAACGTATTAAAAGAGAATTTGTAAGTTATCCATTGAAGCCTCTATCAGATTCATATATGATGTTACTTCAACAACTGTGCTAATAGCTTTCTCTAATAAAAAAATAATAAGTTTTACTTTTTAAAGTAATTAACATGAACGCGTGCCAAAAAGAGATTATGTTTCTTGTCTTTTAATATTTATTATATAAAAATTGCAAAACGTGACAATTACAAATTCTTAATAAGTTTTACTTTGTTTTCTTTGAATATCAATATAGAATCTTAAGTTCCATTCATAAAACTTCCCTATTTTTCAATAGATCATCAAAATAATATGTCGTTTCTTGTCTGTCTTACCATATTTTCCATTCATACATATTTATCTACTGGTTCTTATACATACGGAATAATTCATAATGCAACAGTTAAAATTCCATTCGATTTACCTGACGATGTTCATCATACACTAGGCAATCAACCTTCCTGTAATCAATGTCTTTGCCAAGCATTTAACGATTCTCGTGTATTTCTATTAACGTGTACTGATAATGGATTTGAAAATTTTACATGTCAATTTTATTATTTTCTGCCGATGAGAGATGAACTTAAATATAGAAATAATACAAATATATATTTAATGAAAAATGAAACATTCAAAGAAAAAGATGATTGTTGTAATACAACATATCTTCTTGAACAACTCAACTCAATATCAACTAATAAAACGCATGTTTTCAAAGAAGCCTTACGTTATCTTGTTTTTGGTGATAATAATACGATAGCTTCAATGTATAAGACAAAATTAATTAAGTTTAATAAATATACATTTGAAAAGGTCTACGAATCAACTAGCACTGGTTTTACAACGGTTGGATTTGATGGTAAATATTATTATCTTGGACTCAAGGGGAAAATGGAGGTTCATAGTGTGATAATCAATTCGCCAATAACAACTGTTCCATTAAGTGGTGATTTAACAAGTATTCGTAGTCGTAATAATACAAAAATGCTCGTAGGCACAGCTACCAGTGTTGGTTATATTTGCGAAAAGCAATCAGAAATATTTAACAATTGTATAATCATTCCAGAACTGAATCAAAATGGAAAACAATTACATGCTTTGGATATCGTCAATGACAGTACATTTTATGCTGGCTGGGATGATGCATCCCAGAGTGTTCGTTTATATATGAAAGATCAGAATAATAAATGGAGCGTCAATAACTCTAATTTTATTGACTCTACGATGGTGTCAGATATCGTTGTTGATGATTGTCAACGGTTATGGGTAGTTAAAGCACGAACTGATAAAATACACATCTATGATCAAAATAAAAATTCTCCGAATATATTTACAACTAATTCGGGTTTATTTAATCTTTTGGTTATGAAGAATTATACACTTGTTACGTCACATGAATCTGGTCCTAGTGGTTTACATGTTACTAAACCAACTCTGAATTGTCGTCCACCGCGTTAAATATAAAATGTATACATTTGCATAAAAAAATGAATTCAATAAACTTATCATTAAAAGGATTATAAGAATTCATTTTTCAAAATAATAAATAAGATCTCGAAATGAGAAAATGGCTCACTGCAGTTTGTTGAACTAGAAAAGATTTCATCAGTGCTACGATATATTCAAGCGCACTGATGTGGTGTGCGCCATCGAATATACGTATAATTGTTAATTATGGCAAAAATTATGGTTTAATTGTGCTAAGGTTATTTCATTGCAGAAATATAGAATGGATCATCTCAAGGAATGATTTATGATTATTAGTTTTTATTTTAAAATGTGACTATTTTCGTAGTAATCTAATCAGTTGTTTGAATTCATGGACAATAATTTGCAATAGAATTGAGTTGTTTTTATAGAAATAAGAAAAATATTAGTTTGCATGATTGAATTATTTTTAATGTTTCCCTGCTAAAATCAAGCGAGCTTGCGTGAACAAAGGGCACAATTTAGAAAATAGTTTTCGAACTGAATTCTTGATACTAATTTGAATGATCGATAGATCAGAATAATTCAATCGAGTATTTTAAAACTATGTTTCATCAAAATTGTTCACAAAAACTGTAAGGATTAGCTGCTTAACTAAGGAAATGTCTGTTTGACAATCTAATTTCGGCTATGTAGAAACTCGACGACCATAGATAAAATCGTTATAAACTAATATTTTTCTAAACAAAAAATATATAAAATATTTACTCGAAAACAAGCCATGTGCTATTTTGAACTTGTTTTGATGAATGCTGCTTACTTGAACACATATGTTTACTAAAACAATCAATTGTGACTAAACGCGCTCTTTTGATGAATGATTTTTGTTCATTTTATTAACGATCGAAAAAAGAAATGGTCAATATAAAATGTAGGTTTTATCGTTATCCTTATACATTTTTGTACGTCTGCGTTCGCCCACAAGCATATCGCACAAAATAGATAGTATCTAAATGGTCAAATAGCACAGCGAAAATTATCTCTGTTCCAAACGCGAAGTAAAGATCCAAGTAATATTAAAAATAAATTATTATCCAAAGCCCTCTCTATAGCTTAGCATTGAAAAGTTTATGCAATGATTTGCGAATAGTTTTAGTTTAAGCGAAATAGCCATTTGTTCACCATATTATATCGACCTTCAAGTACAATCTTGTAGAACTTCGATGGATAGTTTTTGACATCAATCTCAGCTACTTTCAAAGCGATAGGTTCTGTTCCCATGAGCTGATAGTAATCAGACTCTCCCTTCTGAAATAAATTAGTAGTTGAAAGCCATATTGTCACATTGCCTTCATCATCGAATGCTTGCCAACTCAACTCGATACGATCATCAGTTAATTGTGCTTCAAAGTTGGCTATTGAAATTTTCCCGATCAATGAAATTCCGTCTAGTTCTCGAGCCGATTCTATCGGAATCGAGATACTAAGAAATTGTGCCATTGTTGGCAATAAGTCAACGATAGCAGGTTGAAAATTACGAAAATAATCATTTGTATTCTGTGTATTAATCACTATCCAAGTTGTACGTTCTCGGTCGGATTGGTGCCCATGTTCGCGACCTGTAGTCGGATCTCGGCCATGATCAGTTGTAATAATTATCAGCCAGTCCTCATGAAAGTGATTCTGTCGATACTCGATCGCTTCCCACATTCGACCAATTTGATTATCAAGGCTAATAACACTTTGATTGAATTGCTCACTGTCGCCGAAATGATGTGCCACATCATCAGTATACTGCAAATAAACCCATGATAGATCTGGCGCTGCTGTTCGGATACATGTGGCAGTTTCATTTGTCACGCGTTCATCGATCCTATGAATATAGTAATCGGCTAGATCATGCTGATAAGCACTTTGGTTTAATTCATATCCATCAAATTTATAATCGAAAATAATTTGACCAGCCTGTGGTAAACCTTCACCCACAAGTTTGAGACGATTATCTAACCAAGTAGAGAAGATACCGATTTCCTTTTGTGGTTCTTGTTCTTTCAACAACCGGAAAATATTTTTATAATGATAGTTAGGACTTTTGACATCGTTATCGAAGACATTATGTTTGTTACCCCAAGTTCCGGTAATTAGATCCATGTAACCTGGAGCAGAAATGGTTGGTGTCTCTGAATAAGACCCCTTGATGCCTCCTACGTATGCTCTCTTATATGCTCCAAGGTCAGAGATCTTTCTAATATTCGTAACCGAAGCAGCTTCAATAACATCGGCAGGAATACCGTCTGCGATAATGAACAACACTTTCTTGGTCAACTGTTGAATAGTGATATTTTCAGGGCGGAATGTAACTAAAAGAAAAGCAAATGACCCTTTATTCATAGATCGGTTGCTGTTGTTCTTATTAAGAGAAACTCAGTAAACATTCTGTATCGGTACAGTACCCTAGTCGAATTTGTTTTTGCAAGCGCATGCAATTCTTGACTTTCTTGATCAAGAAAGTCAAGAACTATGGACACATCTTGAGGCAAGACATGAGACCTTTGGGTGAAATCAAGTTCTTAAACTTCTTGCTCGTGCACTTGAATTTTTATTTAAGTGTTTGCGTTATTAAAGAACTTTTTCAATTTTACGTTCAAAATAACTCAACATGTAAGAGAAATTTATAGTTTCATTTCTTTTTAACTCATGCAAACATTCAAGTGCTTGTCTTGAGCAAGAAAGTCATGCACTATGAACACATCTTGAGCTCAAGTCTTGCAAGCGCATGAATAAAAAAGTTCGACTACGGTATCTACCTGTTGAACTTGTATTGTCTGATGTTGTGCCTTCTTTGTCTCGTGCTCCTTGAATAGTCGTCTTCCCTTTCGTATAGGCAATAACGATGATAGATATGGAAATGATAACCATTACCAAGACAGCCAACCAGACAAAAGTGCGTGGACTGAATAATGTACTGAACCTCTTCTGAGGACGAATTCCAGTGATGATTTCAATATTGTCTCCATGAGCATCTGAATTATTATCAGTCGGATCACGGCTCACTACTAATAGAAGATTTTTCTCTTTTCCAACATGCGATCCAGTCGAAGGTGAACCTACAATAAAAGCGGTTAGCGCCATTCCTCTGGAATTAAAAAAGTCAAACACGACATTAGCACTGCAGGAAATCACATGGGAAAGGTGTATTCAAGGGAGTTCTTTGTTGATTTGGTGAGACAGCTCGTTTGGCGCTACCAGCGATGATCTACGCTAGGCTGGAACAGCGTCTCTGATGGACTGTACTATGCTTGAAGCTTGGCTGTCACGCTGTGATGGTCGCTGAAGATTTTGTTTAACAGTCTCGGATGAGCACTCAATTCATATGGTACTAATTAGACAAATAATTAAGGCGTATGTTACGATAGGTAGTCATTTCTGAAGACCGTCTGTCACGGTCTGTGATGGTCAATCAAGCGATTGCATAGTAATTAATCAATTAATGAAGCAATTGAGTCGTCGGCTACTGTTTCCAACGGTTTTTTAACCTATCGGTAACGGTCTGTGGGGGAGGGCGTGGAGGCACGGGATGGGTGCAAAATTTCTACCCTAAACACTTCGATACTCCTTTCAGGTCGTGTTTCACAAAAGAACTGTATTTATATCGTTGACTCTTTGATTTTTGAACAAGAAGAGAACCCATTGAATACGAAAGAGACAAATCGATCATTCGAGTGTGATGCTTTCGTAAGGAATTTTATAAACAGCAATTTAATAATAAACATTGATCTTACCATTATTTTCGTGACTCAGAAGTGCTGGACCTAACTCGCTATGCATCATGTTGAGTAGGAGAAACAAATATTAATAGTGATAAGTTGCTGATCTACAAATAGAAACCAATAAACACAATGTTAATACGGTCAGTCAATTAGACTGGGCATAATGAAATCGACGTGAAAGTTTCTCGAGTAAACTAACGAATTTTGAAGCAATGACCACCATTGACATATACACATCAAGATCTTCGAAATTTAAAATATAGCCGCGAAAAGAAAAGGATGTTTCAAGTGGAGAAAAATACATTTTCACCTGCAACCAGATGGCCTTAATCCAGTCATCATAAAGAAGAGTTAAAACGTTGCTGACTCATCGAATGGCGAACATCCTGTAGATTTAATTGAGTTATATTTAAAAAATTCCAATATCGTCACAATGAAATCTTCAATCTGATCGTGGGCGTCCAGTGAAATAAAATAGCAATAAAAATCCATTTGTATACATTCTACAATCAAGAAACTGGATGATAGTAAACTAACGACACTAGTCACTCGTATAAAGAAAAAAAAATATGTTATATGTTATGCTTCACTTATTCTCCTTGAGCTGTTTTTGTTTTTTCTCACACTGCATTAATTTGATTCTTTTTTTCTCTCTCGGATTCTAAGCAGCGTGCTTACGGTGTGAAGAAAGAGCGTAACAAATAGATTTGCCAGGTCAATTATTATCATTATGTATTGCTAGAGCATATATAAAAATACCCTTTCAGTTTTATTCATCTTTGAAACTGATACAGGCAAACAATAATAGATCATCTTTTTTTTTTAATTTCAAAACCATATTCAAGTATGACTAAAGCATTTTGTTTTTCTAGTTCGATGTAGTTCGTCTTATTTGTTCAGTCGATTACATAGATTTATGTGTATGTCTCATATTCGTTAACTCTTTCCTCTACGTTTCAATTACTACTCCGATCTAGTATGTACTTTTAAGGTCTGAATGTGTACGAATTACTTGAAATACGCTGCGTAAATATTTTACGACAAAAATTATCCATCGAGCGAAAGTTCGGACGAATCAAAAGAAGCAATAAATCACATAGAATGACTGTCCTATTGAGTTAATGATTAAGATCTGATTCACTGCAAAACAATTTTCAGAGCTGTTTGTGAACTCAGAATGTCCTACAACTGTATCTGATTGAAGCTGATAGGTTTCTCACGATCTCACAATGTATATTAATCAAGTGTAAGTCAAAAGAAAAGAAATGACAAAGAAATCGTCCATGACTGCAATATATGATCACAAAGTAATATTGATGTTGCAAGCTGTTGAGGTCGCTCGCATCAACACCTTTGTTAAAATACAAATGCTACCTTTTCGATCAGGCACACGCATATATACATTCTGTCGACATTTTCTTAATCAAAATTTGTTTGCTGACATTCTCTTCGTCGACATTTACTATTCAGCATAGTCTTTTTTTTTATTGTTTAGTACGCAACTATTGGGCCACCCTATCAACTCGCGATCGAGAGTCTGCCGCAAATGGTTTTAATAGTCTTTCTTAATGAAAATATCCGACTTAAGAATGAAATTCATCTATAAAAATCCGGTACTAGAACACGTATCCATTTCTTCCGACTACAAGTATTTGATTGAGCATGGAAGAAATCACCTTTTCAGTCACATATCATTCTTATATTAGTTTCTAATATAAAATTTGTTCCAAACATTGTATTGAAAAATAATTTGAATCCTTCTATTAATCTGCACTTTCTGATTACAATTGATGATAGGTTGAATATCTTTCTATTTTCTTCGTTTTTAACCGTGAATTACCTGATTTGAGTTCGAATAAATATGACCTTTCATTTGCATAAAATGAATCAAAAAAAAGAAATAAAAAGAAAAAGAAAGCTTACATTTACCTCGAACAAGAGTAAAACTTTTCGAGTGACAAATCGAACGCATTTTTTTTTCTACTTTTCTATCGTTGTTAAACAGTATGCCCGTTTGATGTATACATAATTTGAATATTCTTTTTGTCTTTGTATCGTTCTTATACGGCATTTCTGTTTAAATTATGAAGTATAACTCGAATACATTATTTATTCTGCTTGTCAGACTTCTATAGAAGTTCTATTTGAATTCTTCAATTAGAATTCAGTATCTTCTTATTCTGCGTACAATGGTCCTTATATAATTTTATTTTCAAACGCCTCATTTATACCAGGACTCCAATCCGACATAGATGAACAATAGTCGATGTCTAAGCCGTGTCTTGTCTTGACTGCAACTAGATTTTAAACGTAATTATTACCGTGGTATGATCAATTCAGATGACGTCGAAAAATCATTCTACACTGTTTTTGATCTATGTTGATTTTTACGTAGTGTATTAATATCTGATCAATCTGTTTATTGAATAAAAGTATTCGATGAAAAAGTAACTCTCCTAAAACAGAGGGAGTCATAGCCGGGAACGATTTAGAATTCGAATAATTAACTGTTAAACTTTTTTGTATCTTTATCAACATTATATTCAAATTCGCTATAGGTAGTTTTTAATATAATTCTTGGTATTTATTTACGCAATGATTACATCGAAGAATACTTACATTAAATCGTTCGTTTTAAAAAATTGAACAACAAGCAAGCTGTAAAGAACGAAGGTCGAGATACTAATAATTAATATTTTTTTCAATAGTAGAAAAAACTGATCGGGATATTATAAATTAAAGCGCTTCGTTGTAAAAGAAAACTTTGATTTATATATTTGCACAACATTTTGATTTTGATTAATTGAATAATCAAATAGAGTAGTAAGTGATATATTATGAAATAAAATAAATAGAATTCATGTTGAAATCTAGTGAAGAAATGCGAACCATCATATTTATCTAATACGCCATTGAAATCGAATTTTTCTAACTACTGTATTGAACATGATGATTGGCGGCCGACTCAAGAAATATTACTAACACGTTTTGCGCAAGTTGAACATTCTTCGGGAATGTTTCAAACGATCAATCAAGATTGTGAGTTTTATGAACAGTTGCTCATTTCATTTTTAAATCAAATCGTTCTGTTTCGATGGTTCATTCTATCATCGTGAACCTGCATCACCTTGTATGCCCGATACACTCAAAGAAAAAATCTATCGAAGACACGAACGATTTATGAACTGGCTCGACGTGCAATATTCTCGTTCTCAACGTCAACATGAATGTACGAAAAATGTATTTCCAAAATGCAGCACACACGCGATTAAGTGAGTATCACTTAATTTTATTCAAATATGCATCACATGTAAAGAAGAAGCTAATATTTAGAATTATGCATCGAAAAAATCTATGCGAATATGACACCGATGAATTAGTATCTTGTTTCATGTAGTTCAAGAAAACAAGATCTATTTGTTTCTATCGATCCTTTAGATTGTTGACTTTCTTGTTAAGCAAATTCGACAACGATTAGAAAGTATAATCGATCCGAACGAAGTACATTGGAGTATTCATCGAATTAAACTTCTCTGCTTTTTCTTTTCAAAATATCATTATAGCATCACGATTTATTTGAATGGGCCAAAATTCTTGTAACTGAACTATTGAGTAAGGAACCATCTTTGTGTGCAGAAGAAATTATTAATCAAGTGATCACAATCATGAATACTCCTATTTGCCTTGTTAATAATGGCTCAAATATTATCAACACAAATGGTTTACCATCCGGCATTGAAAATTTACCAACAATACACCCACACCCCCAGTTTTAATATTATATTTCATCTGTGAAATATTATTAATATTTTTTTTTTACTCAACTAATATCGTCGAATCGATTCATTTCATATTCATGAAAAGGCACAGTATGCTCGTGAATAGGACATCTCTTTTTAATAAGAACAATATGAAAGTTCGAAACAGTTTAATCCTGTGAGTACCGCTCGTCCGCATCTATCTTCTTTCTGACGTGAGAATGAAAAAGTCGAGTTACTAGCTACATCATATTAAGGAATGAAAAAATTTCGATCCTTTTCACTATACGCTGGTTATATTTTGAAAACAATTAAATGTTATCTGAGGTTTTTGTTTCTTTTATAAATGATATCTTTGAATTAAAACCATAACTTTTCATTGCTTTGCAGAAATAAAACGTCATCATTTTAGAAGAACGAAGTAAACCAAAGAAGAAAAATGAACAGTTGAACAAAGAGAAGAAATGCAATAAACATAATAAGACAGAAGATAATTTCGATTTTGAAATCTTTTGTACTATCAACTGAAAATAAGAGAAAAAAAATTGGATAGGTTAATTTATAGGTTCACTTTTGCGCAGATATTGATGAATATATTACAGAGATTCGAGAATAAGTTGCTCCTGAGGATACAATTTTAATTGTTCAAATGTATCTGATGCATTCAGTGATGCTAGCTAAAGAGAAACAAAATGATATGAAATGAAAAACAAATAAAGAAATCACATACATCTCGTTTAGGATAAGTTGTCAAAAGTTTGTACTCGCCAAGCATACGTCCGTGAGTTGTAAGATAATCGAATAACACCTAAGTCGTAAGAAGAAAAACAAAATTAATTGCATATACATGACAATTACAAGACAATCAGAAAGTTTCCGAAAAATGAATCTAGAAGTATTAGAATTTGGATATTCGGACACTTTCATACTGACTAATCGCACTTGTATCGGTTATCCAATACTGATTTGTGATAGTTTCATGTTATCGTCATTGTATAGCTCACTAGGTACGGTCAGATATAAGTCTCTCGCAAATAAATCAGATGTGAATTGCTCACTAATAAAATAATTTGGTTTAACTTCTTCTTCAAACTAGTGAAGAATCGCTCAACGTAAATGTCAAGAGTAACGAGCTCGCAGTATTCAAAATTTAGAAAAGGTTTTTTCCGGAAGAGATTCTCTTCTTTTCTATTATTAAAAAACGTACTTGAAGATTATTGTTGATATGAAAACGTCTCATAAGTACACCTTCATCATTCGGTAAACGAATTTTCAATCGAGTAATATTTTTTTCTGTTTCACTTGGTTCTTCTGGTAGACGAGCTTTAGATTCTTCTTGTTGTTGCTATAATAATAATAATAATAGAAGAATAAAATATTGTTTTCTACAACCATCGAATAACACATACCAGTCTCTGTTGTTTTAAACGTTCATTGGCATCGTATTCTTCTTGCCGTGCTCGTTCTTTAGCTAGATCTGCTTGTAGAGATTGTTCATATTCATCTTCTTGTTGTTTTTTTAGATTTTCACGTTTTTCTCTCATTATTTCTTCATCAACATCACGTAATCGTTGTTCTTCAAATGATTCATGTGATTGAATGAGATTCAGTAAAACTTCACTTGGTGTACTTTTTCCTTCGATTATATTTACTAACTCTAGTAATCCACGAGACCGTATAACAATAAGTATCAATGGAAATGTATCATTTTCAATTGAACCTACACGATGAACACATTGATTGCCAACACATCGGCGAACTGTTTCAAATAATCTAAAGTAATTCTGGATGAATATGCAATTTGTAACGACATCTTTTATGCTGTTACCGTGTTCGATTACTAGCCGATGTTACATCCCAAGCCCAAAAAACATAATTATTTGCTAAATATTCAACAATTGAATCAGTAGCTAAGACTTGAGAGCAAAATACATTAGCACAGACCGATTGATCATTGTGAAGATAGATGGCTAATGGGCGTCGCTATAAATAAATAATAAAAATATCAACTTTGTTCTTTTCAAGGGAATTTCTTATGCCTATATTTACATTATGTATTGATGCATAAACTGAATCTTGTATTGCTTGATCTAAGGGGCCAATGTAGAGAATAGGACCTGTTGAGCCATAGCGTGCATGAAAAACACGAGCGAAATTTTCCAGTGCAGATACATCATCTGTACATTCATCAGGAACTATGTTAGAGAAAAAAGAATATCATAAACAATTATTTATTAATATTGTAAAGTAGGATTATCGGTAAGATTTCGATTGTGATAAGTATAGATGATATGAAGGCAAGAGGGAAACATCGTACTTCTGTACTTTGAGGAGTCAAAGTCCTCCTTGTATGAAGGTCTCTTCAAACGATAAATTATCAATACGGATTAATCTTATGTCGTTAGGTAGACGCATGAGCTAATTCTTTAACGCATTTTTTAATAAACTACTTTGGTTTCATATCAAAAATTTTCCAGCACGGTTGAAAATCAGACCGCTACGTTCATAGCAAAGGGCTAATCTTCAGGTTACTTAGTGTAAGCCGTCATTCTTAAGCATTATTAATAATCTT
>OENM01000218.1:33727-112559 GCA_900239745.1 Rotaria magnacalcarata
ACGAAGTTTAAATTACACAATAGCAGAGATGCTACATGAACGTTTATTTCATTCTTTCGTTTATGTTGAGTACGATTAAAACTTACTAAGTGGAACTCGACTTGCTATTGTCGTTGCACCAAATGGTGGGCTAGTTTCATTTTGAGATAAAGCAGGATTCTCATCTTCATATGTTTCTAAACCACTATCGTGATCAATATCCATTCGTTCATCGTCGTTTGTTGTTATTGAATGCTATTTAGAAATAATGAAATTATTTAAAAATCAAAGACAATAGGATTCTACTTGCTTTGATCTCTTTTCTCATTGATGGTAGTTGTCTGTCTGAATGATGAACAATTAAAGGTATTTGAGAGGTAATAGATGTTTGACGTAATTCATCCTATAATCAAAAAACATCGTATAGAATACGTATCTATTTTTCTCAGTTGAAACATACCGAGTCGTTTGCACCTAGTAAACCTTGCCAACTTTGACTTTGTAGTGGTATGTGAGCTGAATGTTCAATTTTCTTTTTCAACTAAATGAACGCAAAGAAATTTATAGGTATTTTTATTTTGAATTATAATTAAAACTAACGTCACTAATGGTTGTATTTGATTGTAAAATAAGTTTAAATGGTACCATTTTGCCTGATTGATCTTCGCATAGCACTGTTACTGGAAATTCCTCTGAACTTTTATGAGTTTGAGTTCGACTAGAATAAGTGAAGTTTTCAATTTTTACTAAACTATAAAGTGAATTTCTTACGATGCAGATCCATTTTCTATTGATGAAAGTTGTATTTTATTTTCTTTTGGTAAATGAAGGTCTCTTAAAATTGTCTAAGAATGTAAAATTTAGTACAAGAATAATCTATGAAGCAAAATTCTCTTACTTGATCATCAAAACTTTTCGTTTCCCAATTGACAAAATTTTGTTTGTTTGGTGGGATAGGAATTTTTTCACATATTTTTGCTTTTAATTGATCTTTCATACAAAATAGAAATATAATTTTAAGAAAACAAATTTAAACATTAGAAATAGACATACAAACGCTTTCATTGTCAAACATAGCTATTTGCTCTGTCCGATCACGACATTCAATTGTAAAATTTAAATCACGAACTACTAAATAGAAGAAATTACATAAAATTATTCTGAAATTCAATTGTGTCCAATTGAATATTAATAACATTCGCTATACGATCAAATCTAATTTTCTTTTCTTTCCAGAGGCTAGTCTTATTTTGCATGTTACACATCTGTTCGAACTATCATTACAAATCGCGTTCGATTTGAATTAGGAAATGCGAATAGCATTCAAGTTAAAGCAGCTAAGGCTTATGACATCCTTATCGATAAGATACTATGAACTGACTAACCTGGTCCGATAATCCCTGTAGTCGTTCGTTGACTACCAGGTATAGTTTTGATAGTTCTTGGTTGATCTAAATCATCAATGTCATTTGAATCTGATTGTCGTTTATTATTAACATTTTGATTCGTTGTATTTATTGCTACTGATGATGTACTATTATTAACTGTGTCTTGATTTGGTACTGTTGTTTCCTTATCATTTGCACATCCGATTCTGTCAAGAACAGATTGAACAGCAGCCTATTATTAACATATATTTAATATGCAAAAGAGAATTAATATTTTTATTTACCGGTAAATTCCATTCATATTGTTCTAGAACATGAATACATTCGTCTATATGTTCTAAACCTGTGCAATTCTATAGGAAAAAAACAAATGATGTCGATATGAAAACGGTTAGATTTTAAGTTTTACTTGAAAATCCGATAAGATCTGTTCACGTGATTGGTCGCTCATATTAAATAATAAATCTAAAATAAATTAATTTTCGCAGAAAATATCAAAAGGCCATCGTTAAATAAAAAGATTTCGTTAGTGTGTTTTTCACTCTCATTCTCACTAACAACCGATTTATTGTAAATAATGCTGATAAATCTTTTATATTATCCCCGATTTCTATGAAAATATATCGATAGAAGTATCGTTATGGATGACAAAGTTTAACGATCATTGTGATAGGTGATAAAAATCATGGGTTCGTAGGAATAACATTCATAGTATGTTGGTTAATCAGTTCCTATGAAACATTATCAATGATGAAAAATATTTTTATAATAGAAAAAAAATTTACTTTATTCTGCTTCATTGAATGAACATAAGCCAACATTTATTCCGATTGGCTATTTTGAAAACGAAAACAAAAAATATTAGTCAATGTTTGCAAGTTTTTAGAATAATCATTTTATCCAGTGAAAAATTTACAATAGGCATAAAGAGTTTCATTATACTCGTGATCAAACTTAAGCCATATAATAACATCGGAAAAAAAAGTAGTTTGAGCATTAAAAATAAACCCAAACTTACGCGCGTTCTAGGTTTCTAAGAACTCGAGGAAGTTGTTGTTTTTTGAAAAAGCATCATACTCAGAGAGAAAACAAGATTTTTTTCGTACGGTAAAAATCAACGAGAGGACGCATGAAAATTTATACTTGACTTGGTTTTACCTCGCTTAAATATTGTTTTACTCTCACTTAGATTTGTTTAATTAAAATTAATTTCTTTTTTCAGCCGCGCCCATCGGTCTATGTAACATGCGTCTTATTATTAATAACACGAGAGAAAATTTCTATTACCTTTAACGATTAGGTCAATATTAAAATGATTGTTTCTTATCATTCATATAATAATTCATCTGCTTTGACTTTTGCTTTTGGAAAGAATTCTTATGGTACATATTTACCATTCAAAAATTTTCCTTTCATATTCGCTGCGGATTTTTGTCGGAAGTAAAACAGAGTGTTGCCAATGAATAAATCAGATTTTTTTTCTTGCTCTGTTTTTTCTTTTATTTACTCAGAATAAAAAATGGTTTTTACGCGAAATTATGTTCTATCAAATTTTAAGGTTGATACCACTGGAACACATAAACTTGAAAACAAAAAACTTCTTTATTTAAAATCGATTCCTCGTTAGCGTTGCCAAGTTTTATTTCTAGAATTATCTATTTAATTTTTCATAATCCGGATTTAATTCAAATAAGATCGTAGAAATTTTAGACACTGTTTTTTTCGACTTTTGCTATTTTCGGGAACAGAAAAGTTTCGGATTTTGTTACAAAGGTAATAGGTAAAAAATATGATTTATATCTTCTGATAAATGGTTGTTTTTATTGTCCATTAGAAAAGGTGTATCTATAAATACTTATCACAACATGCATCTTAGTGAATGAGAGAAAAATTAGTATGCAAAATAAAACAGTTCTATGTTTGAGTTACTGATTTATTCAAATTAAATTAGACTGAAGTAACGAGAGGACAGTCGGGCGGAAATTATCGAATTTCGATCGAAGAAAATAAGTAGAACATTCTTCTTACTTTTCTTCAGTTGATCACAATGCTATATTCCATGTCCAGAGAGCATACTTATTTAACGAACATTCAATAATTTCATCATGGAAAAAACCTTTTATCATTATTCACATAGATAAGAAACGGTAGTTGATAGAAAGCACAAAATAAACGAACTAAAATAGACAACAGAAAAAACAAGAAAATAATTTTCAAGTACTGTTAAACATACCCGTGACAGCGACTGGACGTGAATTATATTGGCATGATGTTCAATAGGATTTATATTTCATTTCTACATTCATTAGTCAGATCCTATCATCGTGTTCGATGCTCGATTTAATCTTAAATAAAAGATATAAGATAAATATATATGCTTTTATTAAAACAAAACTATAATTTCTCGTTCTAATCACCTTTTCTTTGTTGATTATTTTTTATTCTGGTGCATGAAAAATTAAAAGTTCTGATACGACAACAAACAAAAACTTACAGCTATTTCAACAAAATTGTTTTCATCTGTCATTATTGTTGAATCTAGAGAAGAAAAACTGACTTATCACAAAACAGACGTGTGTGTGTGTGTGTGTATTATTGTTTTTAAATTCTATGAATGTATGAAAAAAGAAAAGCAACATTTTTAAAATGCATAACAATCATACATAATCGTTTAGTTCTTATTCGAAGACGACCACAAGTTGTTCTTTATGAACAATTTTTATTTCATCGACTAATAATCTAGATAGTTCACCGCCTGTATGCACAACATAGCGACACACTTCAGATGATACTGGTCGCCCAGAAAGTAACGACGGAAGATTATTTAAACCAGCATCTGGTATAGCTAAGAGTTTTGGCGATGACAAAGATTTCATTAATAATTGTTTTAATGAATCATTTTCTGAATTGACTCTGTATGCATTTGCATTTGCTTGATGAATATTAGATCCACCACCACCACCGGTAATATCAATTAATTTGGAAAACATACCTTCGACGATACGTGCCATTTCGCTTTGAGCAGTTTGAATTTCTAAGAAGAAAAAGCAATCAAAAATTTTAATGCTTTTTTTCAATATTCTCACCTGTTCCAGTTTCTACTCTAACTTGATCAGATACAGGCTGTTGTGGAGGTGGAATTACTGATAGAACTTCACCATTTAGTGGTGAACTGAGCGTCACTGGTGTCGTTGACGGGTAATTATCATTACCCGATTTACTTAGTAGTCTATTTAAAAAGAAAATAAAACTTTTATTTAATTAAAACACATAAAAACATACGGTGTTCGTTCGCCGACTTCGGATGCAGATACAGAAGTTTGTTGCGGATTCTGTATCTCTGATGTATCATTAAGACTGCCATTCAATTGTGATTGATCTTCGTTTTTAACACACCACGAACATATATTACCCATTTTTTAAATGAAAGATAATATAACTAAAAAATAAAGAATATAAAAGAAAAATTCGACTCTCGAAAAAAAAACAGCTGTGATAATGCAACGATATGAGTAATACTCTGTATGGCTATTTTTTCCGCGTGATAACAGTGCGAAGTTACAAAGATGTCGGTAGATATCGAAAGAATTTCATTGAAAGATAAAATAATTGAGATCAAACTCAATAAAAAATATAGATGACTTATCAGTGAGTAATTCTCTAAATTCAACGGCAACGCTC
Source organism: Rotaria magnacalcarata (assembly GCA_900239745.1). Lineage (NCBI taxonomy): Eukaryota > Metazoa > Rotifera > Eurotatoria > Philodinida > Philodinidae > Rotaria > Rotaria magnacalcarata. The sequence continues at coordinate 38,776 of OENM01000218.1, forward strand.
GTAAATTTATTCTACTACCGATCGACCACGCTCTCCTCGACTAAGTGATCTAAAACTCTGAGATGTCGCACATCAGAGGGTAGACAATGTCGAGGTCTTGTTAATCTAGAAAAGTTATGTATGACTCAAATGGATGATGTTTTAATGTTATGTCTTTTGAGAAACGCGCGTGAAAGTATTGAAACACTAAGTTGTCTTATGGGTGAATATATATATAAATATTAGAAAAGAAAAACATCTACTTACTGCTCATTAAACAATAAGTATATCTGGTCTCATGATGAATTCTTCTGCAAAAGGGTATTAAATTATGTATCTCTCTAATAATTCATGGATTAAATTTATCTCAGAGAATAATGAAGAAGATTTCAGATAAGGAATTTAGATCAGAAAAATATTCTGTAAACTGAAATAAAAAAACAAAACTTGATATATTCAAGATTTTGTCAGGTGTGGTATTTCGCAAGTGAATTGATATTTTATCAAGAAAGTTTTTTTTTTACATGAAGTGGATTATTATAATTATGTTCGCTTGCATCTATGCACTTTATAAAATATAGATCATATTGTTTTCAAATAGTTGAAGAGTACCCAATGATTCTGATTAAAGAATGACTAGCTTTTCATTCAGTTTTCTCATAAAACAAGCAAATTCTGTGAATGAAATGTTTTGGACAAAGATTCACTCCGATAGATTTATTGAAATAAAAAAATAAAAAAACGGATATTAAAGAAATAAATCAAAAGCTATTTTAATTGTTCTCATGATTTTGAACCAGTAGAGTTTGCTGGTTGGCCTCGTGGACATTGACATCGTTCTGTGACTGGAACATCTTTTAATGTTTGTTCAATATGCTGACCACAGCCTCGCCATGTTGGCTTGCCACATTTGTCGCAAGTAACTTTCATGCACATTGTTCAAGCGGTATAAAATAATAACAAAAAAAAAACAAATATATATATATATATATATTGGTAGTTTTTGTCTTAGCATACTCCACTATTTTCTCCATTTATATACATTACTACAAAGAAGAATAAAAAAAAAAGAGAACCCCGGCACCCATTTTTCTCTTGCTTTATCGACAAGAGTAACAACAGACGGGCGAAAGTAAAGCTTTCAACGTATGTCAGAAGAAGATGCGATTTAGTAGGAAGAAAAAGAAAAATTTGCCCTTGTAGTACACGTGATGGCATAATAGATTTTTAGACAACACCTTATGAGAAATAGTTAACTGATGAAATCCTAGATGTTATTGGAATTTTTCAGACTTTGAACCGAATACTCTTGGAGGATAATCATGTAACAAAAGGCGTTTGGCCAAAGAAAATTGATTAAATTTATTCAAAACTTATCATAGTAATTCTAATATTTGACGTTTGACAAGGCAGAAAACAAAAATATAGTGTTATGAAGATCAGTAGAGATCTTGAGATATTTTTAATATTGATCTAAACGTAAAAATTACCAATTCTGTTTTCTTGTAACATGTCATGCTATATTAGATTTGAAGTGTTGACTGTAACATTTACATAATCATTTTTAATTATGAGTTTTTTTAGTCAAAATAAGCTGCTACTTATTTACCATTGGTTCCGTTATGATTGCAGGGACAATTATTAGAAACTCGCAAAATATGTTTTCAAAGACAATTTTTGACAAGTTTGTTTTTACAAGAGAAATTTAATCAGTCAGTTGATTGAACAAAATATCGAAAAATTAAACACGGCATTTATTATTTATCAATTGGAAAAAAAGAAAACTATAAGAAAAAATGAATTGTACAATATATCAATAAGCTGCTCATCAGAACCAATCAAGATCTGGTATATCAGCAAACGAGAAATCTCGGTCTCCTTTCCAAGCCCAATAAGCAATACGTAAATGATAAAAACCAGGCAGAAAAACTAATGTTCCAATAAGTATTAATGGCCATGTACGATCGCTATACTACAATATCATAAAATAGAAAACAATTAAGCATAAAGTCACATCGAAAATAAAATTACAAACTTGTGTTTGTATGCGACCAGTCAACATTAATGCCCCTAAGGTAATCATCACAGAACCGATAAGAAAGAGCACAACAGCTAGAATAATGGCAAAAATAGGTACTTTGACCTGTGGCTCTTGAAACTACAACGAAATAAAAGTTTGAAAGTTTCTTTTCTTATTATATTTCATAATAAGAAATATGAATCTAACTTGTAAATCGGAATATTGCTTTTCTTCTTCTAGACGATGATACGGCGATGGCTTGTCATCTTCAGTTTTTGACTTGAAGATATTTCTAAAGAATAATATATATATATATATATAAATAGAATTTCGAATGAATACAAAGATAAGTGACAGGCATCAATACGATTCATGATAGGCAACTCAAGAATAGAAGTTCTGAATACGCATTGTATTAATCTTACCTGACTGGACTTCTGAAGCGCTAAAAGACAAAAATAGAATCGTTACTTAATTACAATAACAATTGAAGATATAAAAGGGAAAACTAGAAAAAAGAGTCGTTTTTTAAAGTTAAAGTAGCGTAAACGAACAAGTTCGAAAGAATATCTTTAAAAAAAAAACATTATAATTATTGTTTTTAATGCACTATGTTCCTATCATATCCACCATCTGCTAGAAACTAATGAGTTTTAAAAGAAAAACAACTCATCTACTATACTTATATTCGAGTACAGGGACAAAAATATGACATAATCTTCGATAATATGTGTAGAAATAGTACTTCTTAAAAGTGTTCCGAATGCCGAGTCTCTTGCTTCGTTATCTTCTTTTATGTAGTTTAAGCAAACTATCGAATATGTATTTAATGATTAGAAAGCGAGTTACTTGCATTTATGTCAACTGAATCTCTTAATCAATAAAGTTGACAGCAAAAATATTGTATTTCATTAAATATTTACTCAAATATTACGAATGTCATTGAATAAAAAAAATGCTTTCCGGTATTTCACTAATACTTCCATCAATCTTGAATACCTGGATGGATTGGGACCGTTTTACCCATCGATTTCTCATTGAATCAATAGGGAATTTACATCAAAAAAGTTCTACAGTCAAACAGTCAAAATTATAGAATATAAGACACTTACATAATGTATTTCATAGCATTAGCCTGTCGTTTTCTTTTCTCTTAGCCGTTGGACATGTCAGATACAAACATAATTAATCATCTATTTAAAAGCTCTTAGAAAGTTCTTTATGCATATTTAATCAAATTTCATTTCCATGCTTTGATTAGCGTACAGTCGGATTTTTGTCAATGTGGACATAACGAAAGTTTTCTGTGCGAATGTCGTACACTAAACTCTGATCCTACGATATTAGATTAATTATGGAGAAAAGGTTTTGCTCGATTAATCTGCGCAACATCCCGGTATGAAATTTATGATTCATAAGAAATATGTAACACTCGTATAAGAATTTTAGTAAGAAAATATGGCATGCATGCATTGTTCTTGTTTCGCAAAACATAAGACACCTTTGTTCAAAAGGAGATGAGAATTACTCAGCGTATGTTTAATCAAAAAGAAAAGAACAGTAGCTATTGAAAACAAACACTGCCCTACATCTGTTGTTCCCATATTGTGCAGTATTCATGTTAGAATCTCTTTCGACTTTTTTTTTGTATTTTATGACAATACATTATTGGCGTTTCTTTTACAGAACTGAAAAGCAAATGTTTTAATAAGAACTCTAAAGCAAAGATATAACTATTAATGGCGATAGTGACAAAATACTTAGAGGTCTACATCTTCAACGATACACCTTATATTGATGATTCGATTAATGTTTATGACTATCAAAGAAAAAAAACGACAGAAAGTTTGATTTTGTCTCTTATTCATTCTTCGAAAGCGTCAAGAATGCACCAATCAATTTATAAGAAGCTTCACTTTTAATTAAATCTACTTTTGATTCATATGGTTCCAATTTTCTCAAATCTCACCGTTCTTTTCTTGTCTTTGTTCACGGTTAACCCATCATCTTTCTTTTCACTCAATTCAATATTTGATGTTGTCACTGTTTCTGTTGTCTCGATATTTGTAGTCGCCATTATAATAACCGTATTTACATTCACAAACAAAAAAAAATATAAATCTGAAACAAAAAAAATTAAAATCGAAATATTTCTTTGTATAGAAAAAAAAGATTATTCATTCTTCTGATTTCCAGACATAAAACTACTGCACACACAATAATAAAAGAAGAAACAATACGTTTCAAAGCAGAAGAAAATGAAAGTTGTGTGTTATCACATCACAACTATGAGACACATATATTTGTTTGACTAGGAAACATCGAAGAAATAAAGCACAACACCACACACAAACAAAAATTTGTTTCTCGGAAACACACAACAAATATCTGACATCGAGGGAGAGAAGAAGGGATGAGAAAGCAAGAAAAAAAAATGTCTGTTTCTGTATATGAATTAGATAAAGAACAAAAACAGATTTTTAAAATATTGCTAAGCATGACTTGAATTTATGTTCTACATGAGCGCACACATTCGTTTCCCGCTACGTTTTGCACTTTGACTTCGACCATCTTTCAATGAAAACTTATTTCCACTACCACTTGTGCCGTTACCACCGTTCTTATTCTTCCGACCTTTTCGATCCTTTCGTGTACGTTCCTTCTGAAAACAAACAAATCAAATTATTTCCTTTTACAATAGAAAACAAAAATCAATTGTTCTTTATTTACATATTTTCTTATTTCACGAACAAGTGTATAAAATGCTTCTTCGACACCTTGTCGAGTTTTAGCTGATGTTTGTACAAATGGCATGGATAATGATGCAGCAAAATCTTTTGCATAGGATAAATCAATTGTTCGTGTTGGTAAATCAATTTTATTTCCCACCACTAAATATTTTTTATTTGCGAAATTCAAAAAATATCGATAACTGAATTGTACTTACAAACCATAGGAATATCATCAGCATCTTTTACACGTTTTATCTAAATGAATTATTTAAAATTGAATTCATGCGACAGAAAAGAACTAAAGTAATGATTTTTACCTGTTCACGATATTGTTTTATTTCTTCAAATGATTTTGCACTATTAACAGCGAATACACATAGAAAACCTTCACCACCACGCATGTATTGATCACGCATAGCACTGAAATTTACATATATTAATATTATAAAAATCTTACAATAAATATTGAAACCTGTATTCTTCTTGGCCAGCAGTATCCTATGAATGCAAACAAATAAATTTAAATTCAAAACAAATGTTTCAGCATACAAGAATATCTAATAGACATGTTTCACCATCGACCACAGCTTGTTTTCGATATGAATCCTCTGAATATATGAATATGTAATTAAAACAAATACAACACTTAATATATATATATATAAGTTTTATACCAATAGTTGGATCGTATTCATCAATAAAACTACAAAATATAATAAATAATTTTTTAAAATTTTTTTAGACAATATACATACTGATTTTGAATCAGTTGAATTGTCAATGCACTTTTGCCCACGCCGCCAGCTACAGTCGGAACGAAAATAAAAAATAAAAAATGAACAGTTTGTTCTGCTGTTTATTTATTTCATATATATATATTTATTTATTTACCACCGACGACGACGAGCTTATATTCAGTCATGAGCAGTCTGCGTGTTTTTTGTTTTGTTTTTTATTCCAGAAGAATGTCAGTAATGAACAGAACACAGTAAACGAACACAAGATTGATTGCAATCTGTATATGAAGAGAGAAAGAACGGGAATAAAAAAAGAACGCGCACTAACACTCTTCTGCTCCCCGGAAGAATAATAAAAAAAAACGATAGACAACGCATACATGTAACAGCAGGAGAGTATTTTGAAGTGACGCGCTGCATGCATCGTGTTCAACACGAGTAGGATTGTAGCACTTTGATTCGATTGGATTATAAGAATAACATGTCAAAAATCGAGCGAAGATAGATGTCACTCAACGACATTTTATTAGTCGGGGATGGCGTAGTGGGTTCTATGCATATGATATGATTATTATTAATCGGACATGTGAAAGTTCGATTCCTTCCTCCGGCACGGTGTCTTCGGTTTCAAGATATACGGTATCGGAAGAATAAACAAAGGAAGAACAGTACCGCACGCAAATTTCGTTATCACTGCCTCGATTTCGACTTTCGTTCTGTTGTTTAAGTTTTCACGTTTCTCTTCCATGTTATCCTTTCTCTGTTTGTTATCGTGTAGTCTTGTCTGTTGACTATTGTTTCCGTAAGAGTCCACAAAAATCACAAAAAAGATATATAAATGGATGTCACGAATAAATACGTATAGTGCATAAACCAAAAAAAAAAGAAAAAAAACATTTTATTGTTTTAACTACGATTCTTCCTACGCATACTTACTGTCGTCCTCAATCGAGAAAACAGAACGCACTTCTTTAAGCCAGATGAGTTTCGTGATATTTTTTTCCCTGTCAAACTTCATCAAAGCATCATGCAAAATATAAATCACCATGTTCTCGAAATCGCCGCACTTTTCATGATTAATCGTGAGATCATGTCTTATCACTATACTACTAGTCGCTGTGTCGTTGGTTGATGAATCTTGCTTTTGCTGAATTTCAGTAGAAATCCCAATGATCAACATAAAACAAAACTGATTTGAAAATATCAAAAAATACTTTTCCCTCTTCGTACTTTAATGGAAAAGTTGAACAAAGACTTCAAGTTAATAGCATCTGTCGTTTCTTTAGTATACAGATGCCAAAAAAACACTGTTTAAATAAATTTGTGCTATTGGTTTGATCAGATCACGTGAACTCGCTTGATTTATTCAAAGTCATTGTGAAGTCAGCAGATTTATGACAGATAGACAGCCAAAACCGGCGGGAATCCTTTGTTCTTAATACAATAATAAGATAGTTCTTTCAATTACTCTTCAATAGGCAGAACATGATCGCATGTTCATTAACCAATGTTCCCATTTGTACATTAATGAAATTAATATTTGACACACACGTTGGAACAGTTATCAGTAAAAACATATCAAAAGTATGAAAACTTTACTTGGGACTATTCTCTTGTTTATCGTTGAAGTAAATACCTGGTGATTTAGAGCATTCAACCATTGTACAAAACGACGAAAATGATCTTTGGTCTCGTTCAGGATTACCAAATCCCCTGTTTTGACCAGGGATCTCCTGATTTTGAAACTTTTCTCTTGGCAAGAAATCTCCTGATTTTGAAACTTTTCTCTTGGCAAGAAATCTCCTGATTTTTGTAATGTGATGATTTACTTCGTTTTGAACCTGTAGCGATTTCCAAGAGAAAAGAACAAATCTATGGAAACGTTAAACTTATATGGAATGATAGTCGAAATCAAATGAGCCATGATTTAGTTGAAGCTGAGCTGAAAATTAAAATGAACACTTATTTTCAGTGCTGCCCGATGTTGAACTTGACAGTTCGGAAGCCTGTGGAGCTTTTTTAGAATGTTGCAAAAATGCGGAAAGTTTTTTTGGGTTCGTTTTTTCATTTAAAGTACGTTTTACTTTAACGGATTCTAAACAAAGATACTCTTTATACATACGTATCTACAACATATATTTAAAGAAAAAAGTGCACGTCCAAGAAGGCTGCCTGATGTCAACGTCGAAAGTCAAAAAAATTCCGGAATTTGTTTTTCGAAATCTAGAAAAAAATCGAGAAAAGCTTTGGGAATTCGGGAAAACTTTCGAAATCTGGAATTTTCCCACAAGATGCGGGGATCTGGCAACACTGTCTATTTTGCTTGACCAGAACTCTATGAGTATCTTTGAAGTGAACCAGATCTTTCGAGACATATATTCGATTGTTAGATTTAAGTAGAGTCACGTCGCAAAAGTACCACGAATTCCTGAGAATGAACCCGTTCTAATTATCTATTTAAATAAACTTTATGAAATCAGCATCCTATTTTCAATTTTAATCCGTCTACAAGGAAAATTTTCAGCATCAATCCCATTATAGAAAAAAAGGTTAATGCATCTATTAGTGAAAAATCGGAAGTCATCAGATAACAACCATCGAATGACTATTGAATGTCAAAAAAAATATGCGTGATTTTTCACAAAAATTTCCTGATTTCTAAAATCTGAACTTGGTAACCCTGGTCTCGTTGTGCATAATTGATCATATAATCTGTGATGAATCTGACTCTTATTCAGTGGCACTCCTAAGAATTGCTCTTTCTATTGATGGTATTTCTATTTCCTGGGGGGTCATCAATAACTTTTGGTTGTCAGTTGACTGTTTCCATGGATCTCTGCGTATTATTATTCAAATATAACTCCGGAATGATTCAGCTAATGTTATCATTGATAATGACTCTATATCATATTCATTCTCTTTTCCGAAATCATTCACAGGACCTTTCTGTGTGTACAATTGCATATCCGACGTTTTGGTTAAAAAAAAACGAATTATCAACTGTTGAACTACTACATAGTCCACGAAGAGAAATAGTAAATCTTTTCGTTGAATAGTAATCTTTGTTTCGTTTTAAAAATTTCATCTTTAGAATGTAACAACTAGATTATCCATTGTAAAGTGTTTCGCATCACAGCACCAATAACAAATCGAAGTTAAATGTATGCTATCGATTCCGGGCCAGTTGAGTTCAACCAAGGTTCTATTTTGTATAAATAGTGATACTGTTTTCGTAAACAAAATGGTGCCTGATCTTGAACCAGTCATTGTCAATGTTATGTTATCGTACCAAACTGCACAAGAATAAAATGAGTGCGCTGTAAATAATTTACTTGCAGTTGCACTTTCGATAGTCATTGGACTGCCGTAGCCATTAAAAGCAAGATAAGGTGGACTAACAACACCCGTTCTATAGCCGGTACCTGGATTGCTAAAATTTAAACCATTCAAAACCAAAACATTTTCCCAATTTAAACCACCATAGTTGTTAGGTACTGGAACTCCTGGTGTATCAGTAGTATTTGTTATGTCATCGAAAGTTATTAATGAGCGTCGTTCTGAAAAACCTACAAATAAGAAAAATTCATTGCTGATTTAACTACCAAATTTCAATCTTTTTACTTCTAAAAGAACTTTAGGCTTATAAATATTTTGAAAAATTATGTAAAACGTCTAGATGATACAGTTCATGAAATAAAGAATACATTTATTCTAAAAGCTTTCTTAACTCATGATAGAAAAACCATCTTTCGATTTGGGTTCTAACTGATATTTTGTATTGAATTTCTTTTTCAATGCTCATTTGATTTAAGCAGGGCGAAGATCTTCACTTGTTTTCTTTTTCTATCGCATTATTATTTATTGGCTAACAGTTAACTATTTTTTTTTCTAAGCGAGTCGAAGACATAGGCGGCGGAGGCTGTAGGCTCACGAAGCTTGAAAGACTAAAATTAACTCATATAAAGGCTTGGGTAGGCTCAGTTATAATATCCAAGTCTTTCATTGTTATTTAGTTTTCACGTATGACTGACAATGGCAGTAACAGATGACGCATTGTTACAAAGTTAGTTCATATTTTCTTTATCACCGATGGCAACTCGAATTCAGCAAGGTATTCATTGGACTTTGTTGGCATCGATACCCGTAGAGAATTCTCCGTTTTTAATCTAAGATAGTTTCATTTTTGTAAACTTTTACTCAGAATAAATTTTGAATTTAAGATATTTTGATAAATAGTACTCCTTTCATCTACAATGCCAGCTAAACAAAGTCAAATGATGTCACTTTTCCAAAATAACAAACGTAAGAGAATTAATAGTGTCAATCAAATTTCGTCGTCTGTTGACATTTCATCAAACAATTCAAATGAAGCTCAAAGAGAAACAAGATTTTGTACAGAGATATCATCACAAGTCAACTCATCAACTTCACCAACATCAAGTTTATCAACGCTATTTTATCATCATTAATTTCACCAACACCAACGTCATCAACGTTATGCTCATTACCACCGCCACTTCCCTATCTCACTTACCTAGAAAATTGAGCCTACCCTAGACAGAAATCGTTCCGCCGCCTATGCTCGAAGACGACACACACAAATGAATAAAATGGAATAACTGATTGAAAATGTGATCGATTGCTTAAGAACATCTACACTTGATAAGTCAGAAATAGAAACGATGAAATTTTCAATCAATTATTATCTTCGTATTCGAATACAAAATCAATGCATTATAAATTAATGTAATTTTCGAGCAATATGTTTCAGTGAAATAGGACTAAGAAGTATAAATTAAAATACGTAGACCTACTCGTTTGCTGGTTAATGAACAGCGACCCTATCAAACAAAAAGCATAGTTGATGAATTAAAACAAATAATATTATGCGATCATTTTTCGACTTCATACTCAAGGATATTGTGACACTAATAGTCGAGAAGAACAGAGTAGTAGTGATGATACTTGCAAACATGGTTTCTTTTCGAATGACGAATGAGTAGATTGAAGCATCTGAAAATACTTCAAATAACCATACTTCAGTCGTTTCTGAGAGCTAACAGCAGATGGTATCAGTGCATGTTGTCACTATTCAGCAAGAAGAAATGAGATGTAATTTATGCTCACAATGCAACAGAAATATAGGTTCCAAAACAGTGGAGTTTTACAGAATTTGAAAATTTTTTGACGCTGTTCGACGGCATATCGCGGGGCCTGAGAGGAAAGTTTTGAAGAGTGTGGGTGTGAACAGGCACGGGCCAAGAAAAAATGCTAAAACGACAGTATGAGAATTTCCCAGGGATATCAACTACTTTGACGATTGAGAATATATTAGAAGGAGTGAAAAATAAAAAATTCTCTTCAATCGGCTTTAAATCATGATGGTCCTGATCCTGAATTTTCTAATGCATGTTTGATATTAATCCAGTAAGTCACGTGATATGGCAGTTTTGATTGCTCGTTTCGTGTTTGAATCGACTCTGAAGAAATTCATCACCAAATGACTTCGTGTATGAATATTTTATTGGATACAGGTCTTATTGATTATTTCGATTAATGATAGGATCATGCAGTACAACTATTGCCAGAATATCCGAAAAATAAATATACTTTTCTCTGATCCACTTCTTAACCTGCAATCCTAATTGACTCTACGCAATTACGCGATTTTCCTCTTATCATACTGAAGAGTGCTGACAAGTCACAATCGTAATAATTCAACCCGTATTGACTAGATATGTGAATACTTTTGCATCTGTTATCGTTATCGTCCTTTTTCTTGTCTTTATCATTATTTTTCTGCTTCGGTCGTATCAGATTTTTAATGAAAGCTATTCAATTTTGTGTTATATTTCTCATTTACATGCGTACAATATGATTTGCTCTCGCTTTTCCCATTGTTCTGTTGTTATCAGCAACTCTTCAGAGTATTCTAACAGTTGATGATGATGTGACAAATTCTTGTAATCCTAACATTGAACCGTATGCGTCGTGCACAGTTCGTATAGAATTGCCACATGGTTGTGCATCAGGTACTTTATTTGTCTAGTTACCATATTTTGTAGCGCCTAAAAATGTCTATCGAATGGTAGATAAGAGAACAGTTCTATTGTGATATATTTTGCGTCGAAAATGGAAGTGTTTCCAAGAGAAATAGTCAACTTTTATTTGTACCCATAACTTCTTCGAAATGCATTTTTTTTTCGTGACGGATTTAGTTTCAAAATGCTTACTCAACTGCATCTTTCATTTCATATATAATTTGGCTAGGTTCAGTTGAAAAAAATTGCAATAGACCGATAGGGTATCTTATACACTCCTGTCCTTTCAAACAATACTCACAGCTCTATTCAAAATATCCAAGTACGTTGAGGTGTCCAAGCTTTCAATTGAGTATGAAAAATTTCTTCAAATTAACTTTACTTTCCATCAATTATAAACAAGTGATTTCGTCGCTGATCAGTGGATTGAATTTTTCGCTCCTACAAACTTTCAAGTTTATGCATACAATAACGATTTCCGCACTGTGGGCTCTTTTATATTCCAATCATTTGCCATGTTTTGTGATTTAGTGAATGAAACCATTTTTGACAACTTGATTCATCTCTATTCAATTCAGTATTTCAGTCCGAATGTAGTGAATTCAGATTTGCTTCATGAACAAACTCAAGCAACAATTAATTAAATTATATCATCAACAGCAAAGGAATTTATTTTATCTCTACAAATGATTCGTACAAAAACAGAAGCAAATGCTTTGATGTGGGCGCTTCTAACAAATTACTATCTCTATGATTGACCAGCACTTGGTTTTATAAGTACATATGTGCAAGGTTACTCAAATTGTTGGTGTTATAGTACCGCATCATGCTTTTCACCTTCAAGTATTTTCGAGAGTAGTACGCGGAGAATATTGTTTAATATAGTCGGTCTCTATGCAGGATGTTATGTGATTGAATCGCTGGTTAGTTCAACTCTCGAGTGACTTTATAATCAATCATTGTTAGATAAGGTAACAAGTTATGTCGAATCACCAATGGTGATGAATGAAAAAGCTCTTAATTGATCATTACTATATCAGTATGAAATAAATACAACGGTTGGAGAAATAATTAATAATTTGATGATCGAGCAATGGAACTCATTGATTATGTTTGAAAATTACTATAGAGAATGTCAACCATTCCAATGCACGCATGATTTGTACACTAGGAATGATGCTATATTCATTTTTACCACAGTGCTTACACTTCTGGGTGCTATGATTACAATTTTGAAACTGACCAGACCACTTTTCGTGTCAATATGCATGAAATTTATTCGAACTATATCATGAGTCACATATTCAAACACTGTATACATCTATCAAAAATAAATCGCTACCTTCGACTCGCACTAGTATTATTTATGAATGTTATGCTGCTTTTAATGTTTATTTGATTTGGGTGTTGTTCGTTTTTTATGTTGCTCAAGTATCCTTGCTTACGTTTGATTGATTAATGATCTCGCTCAATTTACGAACTCTTCTAGACTTCTACATCGGTAAAGATAAAACTTTGAAACCTTGAGACGAGTTTTTAGCATGCTCACAGCTTGAGAAGAAGTTTTCGAATATCACTAAAAGTTCTTTTTCCTTAAGATATATCTTGACGGTGTGAGTGTCGGTAAGATTGTGCTAGTTCTCTGTGTAGAAAAATGACATCCTGTATTCACATCGAGAAAAAGCAACATCTATTTAGAACCTGATAGCCATACTCTCATTTATCGTCACTCTCAAACCTTTCTCGAAAGCTACTCATAGATATACTTTCCAGATCTCTAACTAGAAAGTCAAGTAAATTGCGCAGGTAGTTTCACAACTCTTGTATACGCTTCTTTAAAAACAAACTGGCAGATGTTTAAGATAGAAGTGGCTTGTCCGATAATAAGATGTTAAACGACAACGAGATGAGAAGGAGCTGAGAGAATGCACTGTCTTACCAACTAATTTCGTCTAAGACGCTTTTGACACTTATTTAAGCAGATTAAAGAAGATTGTCAGTTTGTCAATATGATTTATTTTCTGTTAAATATATGGGCCTTCGTTTTTGTTCTAGTCGAATTGAAGATACTACAAAAAAGATGAAATAACTGAGTACAGCTATGGGAAAAATTCAAGTCGAGAATAAAAATTTCCATGAGGATGAAACAGAAATTATTATGTAGCAGAAATGAAACGATCGATGAGATCAAAGGCTGCACGCGGTTGTTCACTGGGAACCGAGTGACCAGCATTCCGAACCCAAGCCAAAAAGAAAGAATGTGCTTGCTTCAGATAACCAGCTACCTCTCGATCGTCTTCTTTCACTTTCCAAACAATGCGTTCGGCACTACGCAACTGATCGGCATAGTTCCATTCGAGTTTATTAATCCAATTCATCGTCACTGAAGAAGGAATAATGACATCAAGTAGTCCATTGTAAATCAATATTTTATAGTCATTATTGGCTATCATTGCTACTTTGTTTGCAATTGACTGCATAGCATCATCTTGAAGAGCAATCTGTACTTTTTCACCATCATTATATGTCATATTGCCTACATGAATTTGACGACGGTGCTCACTTGCCATCACCCAAGGAATGTAGTAGAAGTAATCGTCGGGAAAATCGGTACGAAGATAATCATCAGCATCAATCATACCGGTCTTATTTGGATAGAAACTATCGAAAAGGTCACCAAAAATAGAGTAAGCTTGTCGATATTGACCTTGTCGGATGGCTTCACGTACTAATGCTGTCAATAAGTTAACATATTCTAGTTGTCGTTGATCAATCAAACCCATTTGATACATCGCTGGCCCATAATCCCATTGATTATAAGGATCTATCAAACCATTACCGATGGCCATTCCTTTTAGATTGATTTTTAATTTGGCTTGAGGATTTTCTGTGTGAATTTTATAAACAATAGCTGGTACATATTTGCCACCATAGGACTCGCCAGTAGCATAAAAATGACACGAGGCATATTCGTAATAAATTTGAAAGAATTGGATGAGCATCGCGTAAAGATCACGTGCTACTTCATCCTCAGTATGCACATAGCATTGATCGTCGGCAGTAAAACTAAAACCAGTGCCAACCGGTTGATCAATAAAGAGAAGATGATATTTAGAATTCCAAGTGATATTTCTTGGATGAAGTTGCTCAGTTTCATCGACTTGAATTGGGCCATGCTCGGAGAAAAGACCAAAGAGAGATGATGCACCAGGTCCACCCTGTAACCAAACAACCAGCGGTGAATCAACATGACCATTTTGGGCAGGAAAGAACCAAAAAAATAGACTACTATTGCATGTCTTATTGATAGTTAAATAGCCGGAATAGGATAGAGAAGAATAAGCTGGTTGTAAATGCACTACGCTTAAGTTACGAGCTAGATCGATTTGACCTGCTTCTAAATAAGGTGTCAAAAAGAGCGGCTCGCCAGGATCATCCCCTGGTAGAAATGGAGTTTGAGAAATGCTGGCGAGGTGACGACGAAGTAGATCGAAAGCTTCGATACAAATTGATGAATAAAAGAAGAGAATAACAAAAGCAGACAGATGGTTTAGGGAATAAAACATGGTTTGTTTGTTGTCACAAATGTATGTGCTTGTGTGCTTGCACGGATTCGTGTTGTGTCTCTTATCAAAATGTGGTAAAAAAAGAGAAAAATAAAACTGTCTTTAATCATCATATTTACATAGACTATTCTTTTCTAACCAATCTGAGCCAAGCCACCTTTCAAGATAAAAGAATTCAAGGAATAATATCTGAATATTCATCAGCAACTAATCAACCAACTAAAAAATAAATAAAAGGAATCGTTCTCACAATAGCTCAATGAGTTCAACCACTAATCGATAAGAAGAACAAGAAAATGGGCAAACCTGATGATTAATGCATGCCATGTCAAAACTACTTATTTTAGGAAATAAGAGAATGAAATCATCCCTATTACAGAATATAATCTAGAAAAAGAACATCTGGTCTTACTTGACGATGGCAATACTTTTAGAAACGATTGAATAGACAAACTAGATGGTGATGTACTAAAATTAATCATTGAACACATCAAATATCACGAGATCATCAACAAAACAAAAAACGAATGAAGGCTTAGTAGTACAAATAGAAACAAAACAATCACATAAATTCTATCCATTATATAAAACCGAAACAGAAAAAAGTTCATTGCTGATGATTTTAATGCAGCAATATATCAGATGAATTCTAGGAAAGCTAATGCTAAAGAAAGAAAATTACAAGAATTTATTAAATGAAGACTTGTGAAGTGAAACAATTATGAAGAAAAAATTGAATGAATATTATCTTAGGCAACCATGCGTTTGGCAAAATCAAAATGTTGAAACTAGTCGTCCGCTCACCTCCAAGATCCTATTTAAAACTTAATCCAAACCAACGTCTCCTAGAGTTCCACTTTAATTCTAAAGAATGAAGTATAACTTTAGTTCGTTATATAAAGCAAAACACAAGTGTATTATACTCGTTTTCCATTCGTTGAAATTTCAATTAATTACAGACCATTTGTGAAATTCACAATAGAAGTGGTCATTTATTTCGTTTTCGATATACATAACTGAACAGATCTCTGTATTCAATTTTTAAGAATGCAAGTTACTTTGCGTATGTCTCTACTGGTTTCCTGATGTAATGAGTTTCAAAGCTTTTTACACATGAAATATGACATTTTCTATTCATAAGAATAATTCTTAATTTCAGTGTGCTACACAAGCCCATATAGTTTACTTATGAGATAATTACAGTATTTCTTAGGTTTCCGTTTGATCTTTGAGATTTTCATAAATTTTCGCAAAATCGTATTCCATTATTTTTGCCTTGTTCTTCTTCTGAATGCAATAGAAGATTTCTATTTTTCTACTCTTTCCTGATAGTGGAATTGAATGAGAAGACAAACATATATTTTTTTAAATTTCGCTCTCTTTATTGTTACACTCGGAAATGCTTACAAATAATGGTTTATGCATTCACAGCTGTTCAATTTGCAAGACCATGCGCAATATAAGCATACAAGAAACATCATTGAATTATAATAAGCCACGTTGTGTAGATAAAATCTATGGACATAGGAAAAAAAAGAAAAATGATGAAGAAGAAGAAAAGGAGAACAAAAGAAAAGAAAAAAAAGGAGCAATGATTTAGAAAATGATGTGAGTAACATATCAATTAATAACATGGCAGAATTTCACACACATAAGACTCAAGCCATTTAAGAAGCAGTGATTGATGTCTTTCATGTATATGTCTAAATCGTTTCATTCGAAAAGTGTCCCATGTGATCATTTTTATTTTTACGAAATGTACCCCAATAGAATACATCATTGTAAAAAGGTGAAAGACCTAAATCTGATTTTTCAATTCGTTTTAATCGTTTCGTTATATAACTTTTCATATATTCTTCTAATGGCTCTTCATTTGTTATTTGAAGAAGATCTGTTGCTCGAGCAAAAGGACAGCGATGAATCAGTCTTAATCCGTTTCTAAATTTCCTTAGAAGTAATTCTTTTTGAGTTTGACGCAGGAAGGGGTAGAAGGGAAATATCCAGGCAAAATATGGGAAAATGAAAGCAAAGAAACATCTTCATAAGACATCTTTTGAGAGGGTTTTACCACCTTTCATCCATCTTAATTTACTAAACGTTCTTTGAATGTTTTCAAGTGTTTTGTCTATCAACGGTTTCAAAGACATCTTATTTATCCAAGTAAAGCCAAGATATTTAAATTCTTTAACTACTTCTAGTTTTTTACCTTCCATATAGATATCAACTACTGGATTTTGTACTTGGGGGTGAAAAACCTGAACTACTGTTTTGGACAAATTAATTGGTTGTTTCCATTTCTTGGAGTAATTCGCTATTTTACTACATAATTTTGTTCCTTCATCTTCTAAAAGCTTGAGCATCGGCTTAATTCCTCGACATATAGGCGGGGATATTAGTACGTTAAGATCATCAGCAAAGATATGGCTTGAATAAGCACCTAAAAATGTGACGAGATCACAATGATACACGATGAAAAGATAGGGACTTAAACTACTGCCTTGAGGCAAACCAATATGAGCGTAAAATATTTTCGATTTATTCTCTTCAAATATAACATATGCTCGGCGATCATTCAACCACGAAATAATTCATTTCAATAGACCTAAAGGTTTACCCATTCTATTGAGTTTAACAACAAGACCTTTATGCTATACTTTATCGTAAGCCTTTTGATAGTCAACATAAACTGCTAGTGTTGGAATATTTGCAGTCATATTGTTTTTTTACCTCTTGATATATGGATAGAACTCTTGTCTAAAGTAAACAACCTGAACGAAATCCTGATTGCTCATCTGGAACTAGTCTATTAGTTTCTGCCAAGTATCTCAGTCTTTCTAACATAATTTTTTCAAATAATTTTGAATGTGTTGCTAAAAGTGAAATTGACCTAGTCTGGTCACAACGAGATATCCCTGCTTGTAATTTATTCAGTGTAACTATTTTAGATAATTTCCACACATCGGGATATCTGTGTTCGTTTAGTCAAGTATTAAAACAATTTGCTAAACAACTAATACAACCGAGTGGAATTCTTTTGATTATAAAGTTAGACACTGCATCGAAACCAGCTGATTTTTTCTGTTTCAACTTTAAAATATGCTTTTTTATTTCTGTAAAATTCGTCTT
The DNA here is from genome assembly GCA_900239745.1 of Rotaria magnacalcarata. Lineage (NCBI taxonomy): Eukaryota > Metazoa > Rotifera > Eurotatoria > Philodinida > Philodinidae > Rotaria > Rotaria magnacalcarata. The sequence goes on from OENM01000218.1 coordinate 56,977, forward strand.
TTCAATCTTTTTATTTAATATCGGAAGTTTATTCATCAATTCTAGATACTCTGTTTCAATTTGAACTTCATGGGAATCGGACATATCTGCATTTTGCGCTTTAAACTGTTCTGAACAATAACGATAAAGTTCATCACTAATTTCGTTTTCTTTTGTCAATATTGTTTTACCGGTATCTAATTTCGAAAATGGTAGTGATTTATGTTTATATATCCGAGAGAGATATAACCAAAAAGTTCCATCTGTGTTGTCATGTGTTTCTTGAATTTTAGACAGAAACTCCTGCCATTTACTCGATTTATACTTTACAATTTCTATTTTTACTTCACGTGACAAAACACGTAGCAGCACTCTTGTCTCTTCGTTTGTATTCGATATTGTTCTCTCATGATAGTATTTATTTCTTATTCTTTTTACTTCTTTCAGTTTTTGAATAAGATAAGGAGATAGTGATGGACGGAATTTTTCTTTTTCTTTCCATTGTGTAAGCCTGTTTTTTAGAGCAGCAAGAAAAGGTACGTAATTCATATACCACTGATCGACTTGCATAACTCTCTTTTGCTCATTTATCTAAAATTCCTGTAGCAGTGTAAGAATAGCTTCATACGCCTTCCAATTCACATGGGTGAACATTTTATTCTTATCAAAGCCCACATTCTCACACACTATCAGCAATGGTCAGTGATCACTGATACCCATTTTTAGAGTCTCTCCTCTTATTTCTTCTATGTTTGTAAGCGATAGGTCAATGTTTCTAGTCGAACGTTTTGAAGAATGCAGTGTGAATGGAATGTAACAAAGATTTTTTTTCGCCCATTCTTTCAAATTTCTACCTCTCTTATCTGATGACTCACTACCACATTCTTTGATGGATGCATTGAAATCACCAGTGATGATTGTGTTTTCACTGATATATGGTTCTAATTCTTCTAACTTCATAATCTGACCTGCCGGTCTGTAAATAGCGATTACTCTTATTGTTTCAGACAAACCATTAGCATCAATAATAACCGTATTTTCAACATTGATTTCTATTCTCGTACCTTTTAAATGTTTTCCTATTGCTGCACAAACTTCTCCACTCTTATTTGTACCACGCTGATGAAAAATATTGAAAAGAGGCACTCGAGATATATTCCACAGCTCACCGACTTCAGTAAAAACACAAATAGATGCCTCTACTTTGTAGACAATGTCAATTACTTCAAGGCATCTGGAGCCCCCCCCCCTCCTTGCGCGTTATAACACAGAATATTTAATGGAGTTCGTTCACTTTGCATTTCTTTAGGTGAGATATTTTTCCATTGCAAGAGGATATTTTCTAGAGTACCTGATGTAAACCATTCTACAAGAACTTTTTCCCCTATTTTTTGATCTTTTCCCCGGAAATCCCATTGACAAAACTCTTTCATCGCTGTCTCTATAGGATTGACTGTTTGAAAGGGAAAAAATGAATTGACATTTGATCTCAATTTTGAAAGACTGATACTCATCTATTTGCTCACATTCTGATCAAGATCATTGTTAGGATTGATATTAAGCGATTGTGAAGGTTGTTGAGATGGCGAGAGCTGAGGTGGTGGAGACGTATTGCGTTTACGTCGAGCTGAATAGTCCGATTTTAGATCACGTAATATTAATCCCAAGTTACTAAAATGATTTTGCAATCGTGCGTGTTTGCCACCCAGTCCAGTGACATTTTAAGTCATCAGTAGCCAAATAAAGTTTTCGACGATTGATACGCATATAAGTAGTAATTTCTCCAGTGTTAAGTGGTGAAGTTCCGTATCCATTGCAGTTTGCTTGACTTTATCGTTGATATGATCTAATTTTTCATCAATACGATGTGTATTCTCCTTCATGTCTAAAATATGTTGATTCATATGATACTAACATTTTTGTTATGGCTTCACTTCCATTTATATTCGTTGTTGTTGCTTGTTGTGCTGATAGCCCGTTTCCACGGTGTAGCACCGGGTATACACTGTGGTAGGAATGGAAATTCATTTTGCTTCGTTTGCAACTCAATTGATTGGGTACGATCTTGAGGAATTAATCAGTGTAATTTTCCTGACGATATTGCATTATTAACTTGAACTTTTAATTCTAATCGATATTCTGCCACGTTTTCGCATTCACTAGACAATGGTTGATGTTCGCCATTGCATTGGGCACAGCGAACTCTATTCGAACAATTGTGCGTTTGATCATTAATAAGATCTTCAAGACATATACGACAACGAGGATTTTCGAGTTCATATTTATCTCTCAAATGACTTAAACGCCAGCAACGAGTACGAAATGTCATGCGATTTCCGGTCAGGAAAGGAGTAATGGTACAGAGAGTATTTCCAATCGATATTCGACCTAATTTCATCGTAGAATTATATTCGCGTAAATCTTTAACAACAAATCGGAAATCATTTGATTTTCGTTGAAAGTGATATTGAATTCGTCTAATATTTTCAGCTGATTGAAGATTTCGTTCAATTTCTTCTTTGACACATTCTTCATTGTACTGGAGAGGTACGTAACGTACTACAAGAGCGAATGCACCAGGAGTAAATTTTGGTTTTATGACAGTGATGTTGATATTATTGATTTGTGACGGCCATTTATCTGTAGATATTAATGGTGAATACGATTCTTTGTTGTTTACCCCTAGTTTTAATTTATTGCCTGAATGTTCGACGAGCGAGAAAGTGGTTGAGATTCCTTGCTGTTTGAAGTGATCTTCAAGAATACTTGCTGCTGATACATCGGATGGACGGTTCTTCGAGTTCACATCTTGATCATATTCAATTAAAAAACACGGAAGATTGCTCGAAACAGCTCGTTTCAGCTGCTCAAATGGAAGACGACCTTGTTGATGTTCTGATGTGTGTGGTTGGCGTTGATCTAGCATAGGATTATTATTCAATAGAAGCAACGCCTTTGGAGCTATTGATGCATTCATTTGACCATATTCTTTTTGTTTTCTGTTCGATGAAACACTCTGTTGTTTTGATATTTGTGCATCATTACTATCACTTGAATCAAGATTCCGTTTAGGTGTTTGTGGTGTTGAAGCTTCGATTGGAGTATTGAGTTGTTGTAGATGTGGAGCTTCAGTAGGATGATGATGTATACCTAGTGCTATATTAGGATTTTGTCTGATGTATGCGATCATTTCTTCCAAATTGTAGGTAGTTGCTGTTTTAATATTTCCCGCTGTCGTTCTATTATTTATTTTTCCCATTGTAGTAATAACTGAAGTATTTAGCTGCAAATTTGATGATTGACTTTTCTTATTAGAGCGATAATTACTACTGATTCTTCCCCTCATTCTAGCACGAAGAGGTGGACGACGATTAAAAAAGTGAATGCAAGCAAGCACTTGTGCGTCTGCTCTTGAATGAGAAAATATGAAGTGAAGACAAACATATTGGACGATACAATTACATATTAACTTCTGTTGCACTGATTACCGTCTTGTCTTAGGGCGCGATCTATTTTTATTCTTGTTGATTTTTGGCCCAGTTTAATCTGCTTTTTTATTGGTTCGTTGTTGATTATTATGATTGGTAAAAACATCGGATTCTTAATACAAGACGTTTCTTCGTCTATAAATAATCACTGAAGAAATTTCAAATTTGAATCAGTCGTGATTATTGTTTGCCTGCGCGAAATACTATCTTTTTGAATTAGATTGTTATCAATATTTTTAATAAATGTTTTAATGTTGCCGTATCCTATTCATCAATCAAACATTCGTTTCACTTACATACATCGGCTCCACATTCACATTCGATTTTATGTCTGCAATTGAATTTCTGTTCGTTCTTATCAGTAAGTTTACATGTGCTTATGGCTTTTTTGAGTGGGAGTACAATAAATCGATGCGTAGCTTTTTAATCTTCGCTTTAAAACTTCTATAGAATGTATATAAAATAAGGTGATAGAATGTGTTACTTCTTTTGAATGTTAATTGATGGGTGGGATTGGATCATTGTTTATTAATAGTCTAGTTGTAATTATTTGATGAATTTTGTTTTTTTGGCTTCTCTGATATGGTACGATTTATTACAAGTTTATTAGTGTCTTGTTTTTATTCTAGAGTATTTCTCAATGTACGTTTAAAGCTCAATGCCGTGCTAGAAATGATATTCTTTATTATTGATTTATTATGCCATAAAATATAAGTAAATAATATGCGTGTCATTACTTCTTTTCTGAACTATTTAATCGTTTCTATATTGTTATTTTGATCTCTTACTAATGCAGTATATATTGTACTAATAATAATTATACCATCTACTTATTCCCAAAGTCTTTGTAGGATGTTGATTTTGTTAAGATATTATTTCGTAAAACCATCAACATAAATATACGTTCAATAGCCAATGATAGGCATATTCTTGTCAGCAAGCCTTGTTTCTACTTTTGATATTGTCAATGAAACACGCATGAAAGTTTCGGACTCATCTATTCTATTTATTGCGATGTACAGTTTTTGTGAGTAGAATGTTAAAATACATGTCTGTATATCAAATAGTGCTTTCCTTAATTCTTTATTTTTGTTAAAGTCAAATGTGAATTTGTTTTTCATTGCACAAGTACTGAATATTATTGGATAATTTTTTTTATACATTCGATTGCTCTGTAGTTCTGAATGAGTATTCTACTGTATTCTTGTTCATGACTGGACGTATCAATGTTTTAGTTCAGTATGAAAACTTTTTCACCTTAATATTTTTGGCATTTCCAATATTCCTTAACATTTTCTTGATAGTTTTGCTAGATTTTTATACTTTAGTTTTTTTTCATCTTCACATGAGAGTTATTATTTAATTTATTGTTGCTATTGTAATATTGGAAAATATTTTGGCTAATCATTTTTAGATATTGATTGTGTCAGCAGTTATATTCTATGTATTAGGTGTTGACATATACTTGAGACTTTTTTTCTATTATTTTAATTTGATGTTCATCGAACGCTATAGACGATACATTTATACATTAGAATGATTCTTATTTTCATAATTCTTTTAATTATTACTAGTTATGTTGCTAAATTAAGTTGATAAAATTTTTAGTATGTGTTAGCTTCTTGTTAAAACGTCTATTGTGTTAATCCATTGTAGGTTTAGTTTGTAGTCTCCGGTAGATTGAATATTTTGTTGAGTATTTACTTTTACATTATATAATATTAGTTTTTTCTTATTTCAATCATAGAATTCAACAAAATTATTTTATTCTTATAACAATAACTATTCCTTTTTATGGCTAATTCTTTCAGTATTATCTTTCGATCTTTGCATAATTTTGAAAATCAGATATATTATTCGGTTTCAGTTTTAGTTCTAATTAGTTTTTCCAGCTATGCCACTATTGCTGCTATTCTTTCTCCATAGATATTTTGATAAAATCTGATTTTGATGAAAGTCGTTACAATCTATTTTTAATATTTCCTCCTTCTATTTTTGACTTATTAGGTTATTGAATAAAGAAGTTTCGAAGATCTTCTGTTTTCTTGTTCAGGTTATACATTGATCTATAAATTAAATTAAAATTTCTATTTTAATTTTGTTTTACTTACATATCGACGTATAAATTAAAGAAGGAACCAGTATATGTTTTGAAGCGTTCCTTGTAAAAACTTCAAAAAAAAAACTCCTGAATCAATACGCGAACAACTACAAAATAGGACGAGATAATATGAAAAAGAAATTAAAACGGTTTTCCCCAACGTCACGAAAAGTTATATGTTGTGAAGAAACAGAACACTCTATGTTCACATCGTCCTGATACTTCTTGTATCAATAATCATCAAATATAGATATCATTCGTTGTTACAATCTGTAGTCACCACCCGGAAAAATCTCTCGAAGCAGTTCGTTTATCATTCAACTTCAACTGCAGATGCGACCGTATACGTGTGATATAAATCTTAAAAGATAAGTTCTAAAGAACTTCCTAGATTTTCGATTAACTATTTATGACCATGTTCCAGATAATTTGACAGGCTATTTGACTCTGTTAGCTGACTCTGACGTGTCATATCTTTACTACTCATAATGAACTGATGTTACAGTAGAGAAAAGCGTTCTCTGAATCTTCAAATGATAAAATATTTGTTTTGCTTATCTACCTTTCTCTTTTTATAAAACGGTTCTAGCATAGTTAACTGAATGTAAAAAAACAGATAATTTTATCTGCAACCGTCAGTGATATTTTATGCTTGCAGTCTTGCTTCTAGATTTTCATCCCAATGTCAAAAACAATTCTTGTTACAGGCGCTAATTCTTTTATCGGTACTTGGATCGTTCAAGATCTTCTTGAGAAAGGTTACAACGTTCGTGGAACAGTACGATCTCAAGCTAAAGAAGCCCAAGTTCTCGATGGTGTTTCGAAGGATTATCACAGTAGAATTTCGTTTGTGCACATTAATGACATTACCACAGACTCATTTGATGAAGCTGTGAAAGGTGTTCATGGCATTATTCATGTTGCTTCGCCATTTCATTTCAACGTCACAGATCCAGAAAAAGATCTAATTTTGCCAGCTATCAATGGTACTCTTGGCGTTCTGAAAGCCGCTCATGCATACAACCAAAACAATGATAATACAATCAAAAGAGTAGTTATTACATCATCATTTGCTTCGATCTTTGATCCAAGCAAAGGACTACGACCTGGCTATTCATATACTGAGAAAGACTGGTCTCCAGTCACCTACGAGCAAGGAGCAGCTGCTAAAAATGAACCAATGATGGCTTATCGTGCATCAAAAGTATGTGCTGAACGCGCTGCATGGGATTTCATTGATAAGGAAAAGCCTTCGTTTACAATCGCAACCATATGTGAACCACTGGTCTTTGGACCACGCGCTGGTGGTTTCAGATCATTGGATGATATTAATACTTCTAATGCATCAGTACGAGGGCTGGTCACTAGCGGTAAAGATGCTCCAATGCTCGAAACACGAGTACCATTCGAAGTAGATGTAAGAGATGTGGCTCACACACACACAGCAGCTCTAGAACGATCAACTGATACAAGCGAACGCTATCTAATAGCAGCAGGAACTTGGAGTTTTCAGGAAATAGCAGATCTCGTTCATGAAAGTACCGTCATTCCGGATAATATCAAGAATACTACACCAGTTGGTATCAAAGGTCAATCACTTCCAGATCATTATGAGATTGATAGTTCGAAGGCTAAAAAAGACTTGGGTATTACGTTTATTCCTTTGAAGAAAACGATGGAAGATTTGATTGTGCAATTGGCCGATTTACAAACAATGCTAGAACAATCATGATTCAAGAATGCTGTGAATTACATCTTATCGCATAATAAAGCTTAACGAAATAAATATTGATTATCTAGCCTTTGATTTTATTACTTTGTATATGCACAGGTTTAATTATTTTGACGATAATTGCAAAAATATTCTTGAAAGAATAAAATGAACGAGAAACATAACCCTCCCCCAATAATGGAAGTCCCTCGAACTTTTAAACTGAGCAGCGTTCAAAATATTTTAAGGGAGCTTCTATTATGGGAGGGCTACTAGTGCGAAAGCTTCAAAAACAAATTAAAAAAATAAAAGAATCAAAAAATCAGGAAAATCAAATAAAAATCAATGACTCAATCTAACATAAGTGATAAAATTTTTAATCTCTGCTGTTCAAAATATCAATTTAGGCTGAAACAACTTAAAACAGATTGTTTTGATTTCTATAATTTGTTAAAATTTTGATTCTTTTAATTTTTTTATTGTTTTTCTGATTTTCAAGTTTGTTTAATTTTTTTAATTTTTTTAAACTTTTAATTTATTGGTGATTTTTTTGAGTGTTTTTAATTTAAAATCAATTGATTCAAAATCAACAAAATAAGAGAAGTCTGATTTCAACTGTTTGCCCCTTGTAATAGAGTCATTATTTCAATGATCTCGACTATTTATTTGGGATAAGCTTAAATAATTTTACGAAAATCTGTGAAATTTTATAGAGAGACAAAAAATTGACTACTGGATTAATAGAAGCCCAGGGTGCTTCAAATCATTTTCATATCGACCTTTCTCCGGGGGTCTTCTAATCTGGGAGGATGCGGGGGGGGGGGGGGGGNGGGGGGGGGTTACAGTAATACATGTTACGCTGAATAATATTTTGTTAGCGATTCGCGAGACTAAAGTCATAGAACTTGAATCGAAAAGTTTTAAGTTGTTCACTGATAATATTCTGTGCATGATTATTATTATTGAATGAAACATCACTTTCTATTTTAATATGACACACTCTACATCCACATCCACACATAGGTAATACTAAAATGAACTTGAAAACTTTGAATTGGATTAACTAAGCAATTAATGAGTGAATTCATTCAGAGAACATCGATTCGTAAGATGATACTTTACACAATTATCATAAAACGTAACCCATGAGTGAATTTCATGTAAATATAACATTGACTGATGATTGGTCTATGAAGAAAAAGTTCCAACTCAGTTAAAATAGACAGTATATATATAGTATGCTTTCGTACGAAATATTCTACTCGTCAAAAACATTGAATGAAAGACAAATTGTAGCGATCAAAAAGGAGAGCTGTCCAACGAAGGAAAGAGAATTCTCACATAATCACGGTGTAACACTGCAACACACTGACACTACTAATCGAGAATAAAATCTAATATTAATTATTTAAGATAACCTACTGTGTTTTATTTGTTTTTTTCAAAAGCTGAGGTGGTCAATCAAGTTAAGGATTTCTATCAAGAATGCTTGGTTCGGTCTGCAAATGCTTTCTTCCTAATTTATGCCATTCTTTCATTGTTGCAGTCTGGGACAGACAATTACCAGGATAATATTCTAAACCATTCGTAATAAAATCCTACTTTCAAAGACAAAAAAAGAAAAGTGAAAACTTGAGGATGTGATGTGAGACTAAGAGCATGTTCCATACATTGTAATTTGTTTTTAAATTCTATTTTGTAGAACAGCGACTTTAAATAAGCTACAGCGTTTTCAAACTTTTATGATTCATCCATCGAATTTCTATTATTTAAAAAATGCTTGATTTTCCAAACAATAGAAATTCAATTTAATTTACTGTGTAAAATCCAAACTTGAATATCAATATTTTATTTTCAAGAAAGTAGAAATTCATCACTGAATTCATATAGGGATTCCTAGAATATTCTGTGGAAATTCATATAGGCATTCTATTTTTTACAGTGTAGTGAAGTAAAATACGTCTCGTCTCAATCACAGTTTAAGTAGTTTTAGTTGAGTATCTTTATAATTAATATATCACTACAATTCAAATGACATATATATTTACATATTATTGACTTACCCGAGTTATTGTTTAATTTAATTTGGTTGTCTTATATTCTTATTTTGAAATGTTTTACCTATAAATAGATGTGTCGTTAACTAAATCTTTTGATTCTTTTAATAAAGCAATAGATTGTAATGATACTTTCTGAAGACGATGCAAGCTCTATGCGAAACATGTCTTATTCTTTTTAGAATTTATTTTAATTGATTATGGAACACAAAACAATTCTCAGTCGAAATAGAGATGCACCCTTACTGTTATAGTTAAATTACCATATCACTTTATTTCTTATTTATAACAAGAAGCAATTTCAATTTTACATAGTCTTTTACACTCATCAATATATGCCATCATGAAATTAGTAAAAATTCATCAGTTTTCGGTCGACTGCGATATTCAATATTAGATCATCATTATTCTTTGAAAATGTCTATAGACACATTTTACATATAACGTATTATGGGTTACAATATTTTCTGAGATCTGCAACAATAGGATCCGTTAATTAAAATGTTCTATTCATAAAGGAAAGCTTTTTCTCAGCGTCTTGAAGTACATCTCTGATTCAAAGACAATAAATTATTTTAATATTCAGCATTGTTTCTTTATTTCATAAGGTTTTTATCCAATAAAAAACTGGAAAAGTACTTAAGCAGCACTCAATTTACTCTTGATCCATGGAAGATAATAGCTAACACGAGCATAGACACCAGGGTATCCATCAAGAGCACATTCATGACCATAACTAACAACACCATTCAAAAACCTGAAACAAGGAGCTAGTGAAACAGAGAACTAATATAGAGAGAGCTCACTTACCATTGTCCATTTGACTCGTACATCAATGGTCCTCCTGAATCACCTTGACATGTATCACGTCCTCCACCATGAGCACCGGCACACATTTGTTTTTGATTATTATAAGTATTAAAGATTTGTCCACAACGACGTGGCATTGTATGCAACGCTGTTTGTTTCAAAATTGGACTTGTTTGACCTTGAAATGATGTTGTGCCCCAGCCAGCTGAATAAAGCAGAGATTAATAATTGTTTTCTTTGGAAAGGAAAACATGATAATAATTACTTACTAACCCAAACTGTTTCATTTTCATTGTGTGCTTCAGCACCAGGTAAACAAATAACATTGATCTTGTCTGAAATTGTCACTGGTTTTGAAAGACGAATAATAGCAATATCATTTTCACTCGTCTGTGTGTTGTACTGTTCATGCATAAATATTCGTTGTGCTTTAATCTTCTGTTCGCCATAGACTGGTTGATTGATATCGTGTAAACCAATAATGACTTCATAGTTTTGTGTAACAATTGGCGTTCTAAGACAATGAGCTGCTGTTACAACATGTCTTGTATCAATAAGAGTTCCACCACAGAGACCACCATCAGCATGTAAACGTATTTGCCATGGCTAGAAGCAATATATACAGAGTGTGTAGCGAATAGCGAGATTTTATTTGTTTCTCTTACCCATGAGTTTGGAGCTGCATGTACTCCTCCGACAATACGTTGTTTTGATGGTTGAAATTTTTGCTTACCACATTCACGTGGAAAGGTGGACGATGATGTAGTTGTAGCAATTGCTTGACAACAGAGACGAGCTTGATTGTTGCTTTGTTCAATGCCAACTTGTCCGGCACATTCTTGATTAGGTGTGTATGAGAATGACATTTGTCCACCAGTTACTGGTATCCATGGAGAACACAATTTTCCATTGTCACGAATTGTCAATTGATGTTGCCCATAGGTACTGGTAGCAAAAACAACAATAAATACTGCGACTAATAACATTATTGAATTATGTTATTGTTATTTATTTCAGGATGAAATAGTCGTGGAAACTGAAGCTACTTATATAGGCTGTTTCTAATAAGCATATCACAAGACCATTTAAGAACAAGAGCCTTGAAAATATTCAATTGCACTGTGTTCGATGGCAATTATTGTTGTTATTGTGTTTTTGATTGTTTTAATCCTTCTGGCTTTTTAAATTGATATTTTCTATGAAAATTAATTTAATTTCATAAGATTATAGCGCACGTGGAATCCATGTGTTCGATTACGGTAAAATTGCGACTTGGTTACAGTGTAACTATGCTGTATGTGATAGAAAAGACGAAAACATTACTAGGCTTTTTCTTTGTTTATTACACCATCATTCATAAGATTTTTATAAAAACAATTCCTACACGTATGATAATTTGAATGGTACCAATATTTAAAGTCATTAAATCAAATTGATATTTTGTAATTCTTTCTGAATAATCTAGATATTCGACTAGCATTTCCATCTTTATCAAGAACATGGTTGCACTGAAAATGAAAAAAGCATCCCACGAAATTTTCAAAGGTTCCAATTCTGGTAACGAAATTGAAATCCTTTGAGCTGCCGTATAAACAAGATTTCCTAGAGACCCTTCTCTCTATTCCTTGAAAATACGATATATCCTACGACTTTCCGATTACCCTTTTGCTTAAAGACCCATTCGAATATACTTAAACATACGTCTGACGATCCAAGCCTTGCCAGCTATCTCGTCTATATTTTTCTAACTATTGAACATTAGAACTAAGATTTTAGAGCAATATATTTCGATATTTTCACAACTATGCTATGCCTATCTACTCTTGCCTTTCCTTAAACTTTTCTATATATCTTCAATTGCTTATTCTTAAATATAGCATTATACCTATTGTTAACCTCTCATTTCGACAATGGAGAAATACTCCCATACCAAAACATTATGTTGAAAAATCTAAATCATGAATAGCTTTTTGCAGCATTTTCAAAAGTCTTTTTGAGTTTTAGGAAATACGAAAACGCCACTGTGGTTCGCGATATGACACCTTCTTCTTTCAATGTAAAAAAGATAGGCTCAATATAATTCAAAGATTGATGAATTTTGCTGTCATAAGTAAAATCATTTACAAAGAATGTTTTCTTGCTCGATTTTCTTTTAAAATCTGCTTTTGTTTGCCAAATAGTTTTTTTGGAAGTATCTAGAGAGCAGAATAATATTCGTATCATGGATTCTCATATTTATTTTGAACAAACTTGTTCTTCCTTGGGATGTAAATCATAAAATTTTGGAACTAAGTGTGTATCATTTAAATGTAAGTCTAAGAATGTATTTTTATTTAATCAAGCTCTTCTCTTAGTCGTCGTTGAGATGTAGTTGAACTGCACAAAAGGTAGAAGTGTAAAATAAAAAAATAAGCGTGTTTTCTTTTTATTACTATAGATATTCTTACCGCCCAAGCGAATAAACTATTTGAAAAGCGCGTTTAAACACTCAATCGGGAACCGCGATTGAGGGTCATTACCGCTCATTAATGAAACGCAAGAAACGCGTTTTTAAGCAGAATTTTCACTTTCCGAGCGTGAAAACCCATAAAAACTCCAATTTTTAGCGTTTAAATGAATTAGTTTTTAATTTATCGAATAGTTGTGCGTTTAAACGCTAAAAATTGGAGTTTTTATGGGTTTTCACGCTCGAAAAGTGAAAATTCTGCGTAAAAAACGCGTTTCTTGCGTTTCATTAATGAGCGTTAATGATCCCCATTTGTGGTTCCCGGTAGAGTGTTTAAACGCGTTTTTCAAATAGTTTGTCTGCTTGGGCGGGATTTATCATCCATGATCATAAGTTTCATCATATGAAAATTGTTTGCACTTTGAATCTGCATATTGAATTATTTTTGATGAGATTAATGGCGACAGTGTGATAACACAATATATTATCAAATATTCATTTTTAGAGAACATTATATCTAGACATTCATAAAATAATTTTCATGCACTCAACGAACGTCGAATATGAATTTATTTGCAAGTCAACAATATTTGACGAAATTATCAAAATCCATGTATTTTAATTTTGTTGATAGAAGAAAAAAAACTAGTCGCGACAACTACGATACTATGATGCATATGAACAGTCATCGCCTCTATTTCAAATTATTGAATTTAATTCTTCTTTTTTGGCAATATATCTTACAAATCTTTGCAACCCAGGAGAATCTTTCCGACAGTAGGATCCTATCGGGTTCCGACAAGGGTCAGACAGTGAATATACCGAATACCATATGTGTTTTAATAAAACCGACGAAATCTTATGGGATTCCTGGACACGGACCTATAATCGGATCTTTAGTATTGGATCCGATGTTGGATTTTAACGGAATCCAACTCTAACGAATCACCCTTGCGCTCTGATGGCTCAAAATGCTTACTTGGTCGTGAATAAGAAAATGATTTTTTCCATCGGAACCGACAGTAGGTCCGTGTTCAGGATTCCTATCGGATTCTGTCTGGGAGTCGGATCCCGTAGGTTTCAATAAACTCTGTTGTTGGATTCATTCAACTGGGAATTGAAATTGTCTGAATATAATCAATGTCTTCAACGTTTTTATAATTATTATTCAACACTTCACAGATCGTACGAGATTCAGAGTATGCATTATAATGGTTGTCTAAGTAACAATCGAAACGAGTCATATTATGTTTCAAATGGAATGCAGTCTTGATAAACAAACGCACTCTCACCCTCGTAAATTCATAAAACTGATTGTGTCACGTAAAATATCGTGTTTCTTCAAGCAAAAAATATTCTCTAGACTGAAAGGATAGGGTCTAGAAACCGTAATTCATCTGTATCTGTTTGTCTGTCTGCAACAATGACACAAACGACCACTTTTGTGGTACTAAGGGCATTGTTACGGCACAAACCATGGGCGGCTGCATAACATGGTCACGAAAAACAGTCCTCTGAATATGTGGTCAGTGGAAGGGGCGAGCTGATCCCACTACGGAACTTTAAGCTAACCATCACGAAATTTCTGAACCCTATATTGTTGTGGTTAGGTAAGACGCAACATCTTCTCCGCCTTAAGGGTCTCAGAGTTCCATTCTGTCTGTGTTTCGTCTTCACTTTTAGTGCTTTTACTTGAAATCTTTAATTTCCCTCTAATTCTTACCTCAGTTCTACTTACTCCCACTCCCTCTACAGGTCTGTTTGAAAATCTCATCACCACTAGCTGGTACAAACAACTGATTTTCTGTCCTGTCCATGCGTTTCTTCCAAGGGGGAAACAGCAGACTCCAACTCATCGGAGTCAGATGGAGTCAAGTGGAGTCATCCGGAATCACATGGAGCCACCTGGTTGGATAGAATCACATAGGATCCCAGGGAGTCATACCTAAACATGAGGAGTCACACAGAGTCTCTTGGAGTCGCAGTAAGTATCGCAAAATCCCTGTTGATATCGAGAAAACCATTATAGAAATGGAAAACTGATACGTTTTTACTTTTTTCTCTCATATGTATCATTATTTAAAATAGTTATTAGTCTCCTTCTTTGTCGGAAATTGTCCAAAAAGACTTCCCATAACAGAACAATATTACTCAGTACGCGGAAGTAGAATTCCCAAAGCTGAACTTTTTATTCTGTAATGGGAATTCAACTTCCGGGTACTGAGTCATACTGTCAAGAGGGAAATGATAGACTCCATCTTCTTGGAGTCAAGTGGAGTCAGATGGAGTCATGGAGTCTGCTGTTTCCCCGTTGGTTTCTTCTCTTCAGCACTGTCAGTCTAGGGCGGTCTAGGGTCCAGTGAGTCGACTTTCGATGTCGACGAACGTTACTTGTGAAATAAGCTGAATGGTATATATGTCTTAGAGAGAAAGCGACAACATGATAGCATTGACAGAAAATGTTTCTTAACAGATTCTTAGCTAGAGTTTGTAATATAATTAGGACGACGATTCAAGTAGCTGTTTACCAGCTTCAATAGCCAATTGATTCTGAGCATCTGGTCCACCTAATTTGGCAATGAAATTCGCCAGTTCAATGCGACGTTGTTTGACTTTCTGTTGGTAGGCACGTTTTCGTTCAGCGACGAGACTGAGAACTGCAGCCTGTGTATCTTGCGTGTTGCTATTCAACTCAGCCAGGAGATTATTTCGCTCGTTATCCGTAGATGCAGTGAGCATTTTTGAGATACCAGCAAGACGCTGCATGATGAATCTAGTCGACATGTCGTAATAGGTTCGAGCCATCGTATAGAGCATACCCGATTGCACTTCGATGTCATCCGCTTGAGCTTTGAGAATATCGACGTAGAAGAGGCGTTCATCAAGCGCAAGGCCTTCGGTTTGATTTGCTTGGTTGATAAAAGGTGTGAGTGTTGCACTAAGGATGAGTTCAGCTTTTGTAGCAACTTCAGCAAAAAATAAGACAAGTTGACCCCACTGTTCGCGTACACGGGAAAGAAACCGAAGAGCTTCACGCAACAAATCAATCAATTCCTTGTAATGAATTTTATTCATGTCCAATGTAGCGATTTTCCCCATCAATTTAGCTAGATCTTCTTGATTTTGTTTGAGATGCTCGAAGATTTTATCATACCGACTTTCAGCGTCGCGCAGTCGATTCGACGATAGCTGGGCGGCAAACTTCTCATTCTGTGAACTATCACCCGAACCGCCAGCAGATGGTGGTGCTGTGGGTACTTCAGCCCCATTAATACTCTCTGCTGCTGCCATGGGTCTGGCTTGTTCAGCCAGATTATCAAGACGATCGGCGAAACCTTTTGCAACTTGTGAATCAATCTTTTCACCATTTCCTGCAGTTTTTCTGACTTCGTCGGACACTTCTTGAAACAAATCAACGCCTTTTTTGATCAGACCACCAGCCTGATTCTTTAATGAATTTTCTTTTCCTGATTTCAATGATGACAAAAATGTTCCGAATGTCATCTTATAAGCTTCTAGTAATTCGAGGGGATTTTTGGAACCCGAAGCAACATTGGCACCTGTTCTCAGAATTTCCTTAACTTGTGGAAGAACTTCACTGAAACTGTTTGAAAAGAGCTTGCCGAAAGTTAGTGCTTGGCCATTTGCCACACTTCCGCTTCCTCCACCTATCAGACCTCCCAGTCCGCCTAGAGCACCAAGCCCTCCACTACCAAGCGCACCAAGCCCACCACTACCAAGCGCACCAAGCCCTCCGCCAGCGAGCGCTCCTACTCCCAGTCCAACCCCACCTGTTGCGATGCCAATCGCTGCTGGTACAGCTACTTTGACCATAGTTTTCCCCATCTCCATAACCGTATTTCCCAAATTCTTGACTAGACCGATAACAGCACGACCTAAATCAAGCAACAGTGCCTTGAATCCGGTCGGAATTCGACTCAAGGCACGGCTATACTCGGATTGAGCCGTTTTAACTGCATCTCGAGCTTCATTGTAATGAGAACGAATTGTTTCACCCACTTTATTTAACTCGATTTGCATGATTCGCGATGCATTTAATTCGATTTCAGTTTGCCGTAACCTTGTCTCAGCTGATCCACGTGTCATCTCTGTTGACGAAATAACTTCACCAATCAAGTTCATCACTGAGAGAAACGTGTTGTGCGTATTATTTGCCCAGGTTACACATGATTTGCCAAGGCGTTCAATTTCTTTTAATGTGCTTGGCAACAATCTTGAGATGATATTTGTTGTTGCTCGTCGAGATGCCAACACATCCAGTGCTAGTTGAACATGTTTAGGAATGTACTGCATCGACTGCTGAATACGGTTCATATTCATGTGAGCTGCTAGGAAGGCTTCCCATCCCTCTGAATGGAAATAAATAATACTTGAATGATTTTATAGACCCGTGGAGGAAAGCGAGGCTTCCCTGTATTTTTAGACTTGGTTGAAATTATTTTTGGAAAATTTTGGACTTTTTCAATATTTATATTGACTAGTACGCTGATTTATTAGTGGGAGTTCAAATATATAATTGTAGTCCACAATTTGAGTATCAGCAGAGTGTAACAAAATATTTCGACTTTAATAATCGATAAATTTATGTAGGCTGAACTCCTGCTAATATATCAACATAGTAGTGAATATAAGTATTGAAAAGGCTCACAAGTTCGTAAGAATACTTTCGACTGAATCTAGGAATTCACAAGGTGTGGCAGTTGGTTTCCTTATAAGTTATTTTACGCTTCATTTCCAAAATTCCAAAATTTATTTGACCTCGATATTTTGTTGAATTCACTGTTTTTTTGAATTTTCTTCTCACCAAAGAGAACTGTAGTTTAATAGAAAATTAACTACATGAGCTGAAATAAGAGTATTTTTGAATTTTCTTCTCACCAAAGAGAACTGTAGTTTAATAGAAAATTAACTACATGAGCTGAAATAAGAGTATTTTTGAATTTTATAATGGATAATTTTTCAAACTCAAGCGAAAATAACTTTCATAGGAAACACTCTTAGTTTTTTTTAAATTAAATAAAAATATTTTGAAGCTCAAGTTAAAAAGAATTATTCCGCCTAGTTTAATTGGTGCGAAGCAGAAGCCGTAGGATTGGTTTTCGAACTTACCATTCGTTATTTGAGTGAGTGTAGCTCGAAATGAACTTGGATATCGCATATAGATAAATGTTAAATTAGAGTTATATTCAAGAAAAGAGAAATCGAGCTTGCTCGAGACCACCATGAGTTGACCGAGAAGATTAACAGTCATTGGTCCATGAATGATAAATTGTTCCCAAGGCAGGTCCATATCAGACTGTGAAACGAGAGCTGCATCAGGATCTCGAACAGCGATGTTATCTAAGTGATCACAGTAACACAATTAGTTTGCATTAGCAGAGACAAAACGTGATTAGTGTCTGTGCAAATATATAGCAAAGGTAGCCATTTTTCAATAGCTCGAAAATCAAAAGCGCTACTCTGAAAAAAGGTGTCATATGGCACTATTTATGGTTCTAGTCAAGATGCTGAACCTTGTAAGGTTTCACTCGTTTATTAATAAACCACCGAGGGTTCTAGCTAGTTTAAAGAACCATCTCAGATCCTCAATAGTTCCGAATGTTTGAAAAGGTTCAGGGCTGCACCACTTTTTTTAATACTGAACCATTTTTTCAAAGATGGTTCTGGCTTGAACCATGATACTATATTTTCGGAACGTGCTTTAGCACTATAAATCTCAAATAGGTTATTGAGGTCGAGGATTCCGAATTCGTTATCATTTTTTCGATCCGAACTCGCAATGATCAGAAATTGGCTCCATCAATAAATTGAGGGCTGTAAATTTAGACTTTGTATTTCAACTCCGATCTAAATTCTGATCGAAGTTTGAAATAGGTTATCAAGGTCCAGGAATCCGAATCCGTTATCATTTTTTCGATGCCAGGGATGCGATAGTTGAATGATGGACTTGGATAGTTGTGTCTCCAAAATCAATCCAATAATTAGTGGTAACTCTTGAAATGCGATTGTTCTTTTATCTTTTTCGATATGTCACATGTATCAATACACAAGTAATGCCAATCTGATAAAATGAATTCAAGATTTTCTGTAGTTAGGTATCTATGTATAATCAATTCAAATACAAGTTTAATATGATAAAATGAATTAGTGTTTTTTTAAATATTTTACTCAGGTCGAAAAATCTGACATAAGATCTGATGAAATACATACAAGATCAGATTCAGATTTTCATCAGATCTTTGTATCAGATTATTTGTCCTGGGTAGGTATATGTGAATAATTCATTTAATGGTAAGTTGAATCTTACAATATAAGTCACTGTTATTTTTTTGCTTAGGATCGTCCCAACAACAACTAACGACGATGCCACTTTCGTGCGAATAACGGATAAAGTGCTAGCTCGTACTCTACTTACAACAAATCTAGGCAAAAATAACACAGAAATAAGGATTAAATATAGAAATTAGGATTAAGGCTAGAATTATGGTTAAGGTTAGAAATAAGGGTTAAGGTTAGGAATTACGGTTAAGATTAGGAACAAGAGATTAAATATGAAATTAACGATTAGATACAGCATTGGTCGGGAGTACTAGACTAATTGAGTGTGGTGGACTACATTTTACTACTCTAGAACCATTTTTGGAACAAATAGGAAAAGGTTCTAGCTAGAACCAGATTTTGCTTGAACCTTAAATGGTTCTGAAAATGGTACCCTAATTGAGAACCTTAAAAGGTTCAGTATGATACCCTTTTTCTGAGTAGACAGATGCATTTTTAAGTCCTGAAAACAAGGGGGTAAAGGCGGATTCCTGGGATTCCGAATCTCATAAGAATCTAATGGAATCCCGGGAATACTTGATGTAGATGTCTGAACGATACTGAAAGTATAACCCATACTCATACATAACAAATATCACTTTATTAATTTCATATTTTGGAACTCATTCCTTTAAGAGAATTATGTAGAGGTATAGAAAATAAGGGTTGTAGTATGAATATTTCGTGGAGATGGAAAGAAGACGCAGATTCATACCCTCATCGATATCGTTAACTGAATATTCTGGACTATAGATGCAACTGTTTTCTAACGAAACAATATGACGCAAATCGTGAAATCTAGTACAATTATTTATACAGTTCAAATAGATGAAAAATCTCAAACGCTTTGCACAATAGCCCTCATATTGATTCATTGAAGCGTGAATCGGACTACAATTGTAAATTTCGAGATAAAATATATAGTCACAATGGATCCAAGGGAATAACTATGAAGACTAATTTTGCGAACTTTTCATCTTATTCAATACTTGGTAAGTTATCGTTTTGCGGACAACACTATTCTTCCTACCCTGACAAATAATGATTAATAGGAAAACGGAACATGTTAGTTCTAATCGATATTACTTTGGTTTTTCCTGCCTTTTCATGGACAAAGGAAAATGAAACAGAAAAGCTGTTCGTGTCACTGGTATTGATGGATATCTTATAAGAAAATTTGTTTAGACTTAGAAATTACCAGGCTACGTTTTTTCTGTGGAAGAATAAATATCACTCGACCTTCACAATTCAAAGAAAGTTTGGAGGTATCGACTGAATCTTTGAGAAAAAGGCAGACAGCTAGAAAACGAAGAGAATAGACATGCAGAACTCGATGTGGATCTCGAATATTCGAGCAAAGTTCAGACAATCCAGTACATGTGAAATCTGTTTTGTTCTCCATTCAAATCCAGTAAGTTGAACCTTTCATTAACGCTTCCAAAATGTCATAAAGGACGAGAAAAAACTGTTTCGAAACAATCAGCATCAAAATTATCTCACTATCTTCTCCTTTCTGATAATTAAAAAAAACTACATTTGCCAAGTTTACAATCTAGCCTACAATCTTCTTTCCATATTTTATGTTAATTTTGCTCGGAAGAAAACAAGAGGATCTTTAATAAAACAAAGTAGATCGGTTGTAATAGCCTAGTGTAAACAAAATCCGCATTCTTTAATATGACGAAAATCATTGTAACTAATTGGATCAAAAGGCATGCTAATACTTCAAATCGAATGTTACTTTTTTTTATCCAAATCAGAAAAATATAGCTGATCCTAAGTTAAAATGATAATTTATCTTCGTTGTCAACTAGCGATAAATCTCAAATTCATGCAATAAGAGTCTCTGAGCCAGTTTCTTCTTCTCTATGAAACTCTTTTTCTCTTGTCTTTTAGTAGACAGAAAGGCTGTGCTGCACTCTGATTGATATAAGCATGTTCAACTGTCAGATTACTGAATGAATAAAAGGTTACACATAAGATGCTATAGATTCATTTGATTCGGCATATTTATTTTGTCTCATTAATTTATCTTATGTATTGCTGCTACTTGCTATTTCTAACTCGGACATTTTCTTTTGAAGATAAAAAAAGTACACTCTCATGTTGTCAAAATAAATTTGATATCCATCTAATTAGGTTGTGTCTAAAATTTTAAAAATAGATAACCCTAGTGAACTATCTTGGGGTATGAGCGTGACATATATCATGCACTATGGACAAATCTTGATGTCTGCACAAGTTAAGCATACGGGCGAAAAACGTTTATCGAGGAAATGATTTTCCTCAATAGTTAAATGCAGCTTTTCTAGCCATGTGATAAAGCAATGAAGTCTTGGTATTGGGTTCTATGAGATTTTCAGGACTAGAGTGGGGATCATAGAGATTAAATATGCATTTCGGGAATGTCATTTGATATTATAAAAATTCCGAGATTCTCATGGGAAACTGGAATTCGCCTTTCCCGCTCGCTTCAAAAGAATTTAAAGATAGTTACTTGAAATATTTTCACTACCAGTGACAGATCGATGAAAACGAATCCGAGTCCATACGTCTATACCCGAGTACGAAGATTGACGAAATTTATGTGCTGCTGCGCCACTAGTTAGAAGTAGCATAGCTATAATAGAAAGATAAATGTCTCCGTAATAATCCGCAAATACATTGATTCAACTTACAGATTATCAAGAGCATGATGACGAGTAGATTATTCCTCGGCAAGATCTGCAATGATAATAAACGTGAGTCGACTTTCAACTGAAATCCAACGACAAAGTTTTGAATTGAGATTCCTGTTTGCACTGTAGAAATTTGCAATAGCTCTCTAGTGTCGATCTCACATCGTTACATTCGATAGTTTGCGTTATGTGAATAAAAACTGGTCGTCTCTTCTGAATAAAACCAAATCTACTCATTGCAGTCGACTTCATTGTAGGAGATAAAAATAATTAATAAAGAAGGTCTATCAAGTGGAGCTCAATACGCTGTTATGAAAATTGAAGGTGTTTCTCTTCAAATCGTTTATTGAATTCGACATTTTACTCTGCGAAAAAGATGTTCTGATTTGTAGAGCAGACTTCAAACTATGCATTCATTCTTTTTTAATGGCAAATATGATGTTATGCCGGCACGATCATCTCGTCTTATAATGAATACTTTTCGTTGAAATATTATGCTAGTAAGGTGTGCGATTCTAAAATCAATCGACTATTATTGATTGACGTGAAATACATACTTCCCTTTGCTTCAAATTAAATTCAATGCATATTTTTTTATTCTAATTTGGCAGGCAATCAAATGGAATTTATTCTGGTTCGATTAGATTTCACATGTATAGGCGATTCCAAATATGTACACGTATCTTCCGTCCATAAATTAGCCGATTGAAATTTAAATAGGAGAGTGCGTGGTTCCATTTTTCTATAGAATACCAAATGACTAAATAAATATGAATAATTATTGCAACAAAGCATATTTTCTTCCACCTATGCAACTAATAGCTTCGATTAATTACAGACTATATTTCAGCTCACCAATTTAAATCTTGAACAATCAAGGAAGGATGTTATTGATAGCAATTATAAGGTGGATATTATGAAAAAATCTACACCATCAGCCTCTTATAAATGAATTTATTAATTTTTCATTTCAAGTTGTGGATACAAATAAAACTAAATCCTATTCTCTAACATGGAGCAGCAGCGCAGTTTCTTTTATTGAATAAAATCTTTTAATTCTTTTTTTAAAATTAAATAGGTATAATTTAAATAATTATATTCGTCGGTCTTTTCTTTGATTTTTGATTGATATATGATCCAATATTGGTTTAAAATTCTATTGACTAGTTCTTTTGAATGCTGCTCATTTATTTCGAGGGCTGTTTTCAATATTGGTTCACACCAAGAACGTATAAGTTCTGTTCGACTTTGCGCAAATTTACCAAGTGTGATTTCTCCGATTTCCAATTGTTCATAGAAATTAATTGGATTATTATGAAGCTCTGCTCTTATTAATTGAAAGGAATATCGATTAAAACGTTCTTCGTCGACACATTCATTATATGAACGAATATGTGATGGAATAGTATAATTAAATAATTCTTCTGTTGTTAAATGAATTTACTCAGCACATTTATAAAGAAGATCTTTTGCATTTTGATTTCCACACTGTTCTTGACCATTAAGAGAAGGTAGAGCAAGAATAAGAATATCACCAGGAATTAATTCATGAGATCGATTTTCAAGAAAACTCATATAATCCATACGAACCTGCGATTGAAATGCAATCAATTCATCACCTGTAGCAAATAAAGATACACAATGATTTGAAATATTACATGGTTTCTTTGACAACCAATGTATAGATGTCGACGAATAACCTATTGAAAGTGAATTGTCTGGTAAACATTGCTCACAAAATGAATGACCACTAACTACAGCTTTGTAAGAATTATCGTCGATGAGAAGTTGAAAAACTTTTTTCCAATCATTTGTTGGGAGATCATTATGAATAATTAGAGGCTCTCGATATAGTTTGTTCTTCTCACACAAACAATTGATTATTAACTTTATAGCGTAAACTGAATTTGCGCCATGTGATGTACCAAAATCAGCAATAATTAAAGGATTGCTTAAGAAGGAATTATAAATATGCAAAGCATCAATTGCTTGATGAATAAATGAAATCGATAAATTGATAGCAGTCAATTGAGTCTGAGAATTTGTATTATATGATCCTGTTACATTCACTATAGCGTCGGACATTATTGTAATCGACTAAACAAATAGAAAGAAATGATATAAGTAATTTAAATACTATTATCTTATCTGATCTTATTTAACGAATCAAAACTAGCATACATAATGCTGTTTCTATTTCAATACTGTCCAAGGATGGATGAGATAAAATTTCAGAGCGATAATAAGAATTCGTCCAACAATCGAAGTTGATCTTTGAGTAAATTGAGCTTCGGCATCGTTCGTCCGCTCCAAAACATGAACTTCGTGTTTTGACATTCTATGATGCTCAGATGCTGCGCACATGTGGTGAGTGTCAAATCATATACATAAAGAATTGTTTATCATTATTTTTTTGTGATTGTTACGAACTGTACAGTAGTTGCAAACTTCAAACTTGAATTCAGTTGAAAATAGAAAATTTCAACTTTCAACTCATAGCGATATATGTGTGAGTCACGATTCTTCAGAATGCTATTGGTTTAAAAGTTGAAAATTGCCGGGGATGGCGTAGCGGTTCTATGCATATGATTATTATTAATCAGACATGTGAAAGTTCGATCCCTTCCCCCGGCACGGTGTCTTCGGTGTCAAGATATACGGTATCGGAAGAATAAACAAAGGAAGAACAGTACCGCACGCAAATTTTGTTATCACTGCCTCGATTTCGACTTTCGTTCTGTTGTTTAAGTTTTCACGTTTCTCTTCCATGTTATCCTTCTCTGTTTGTTATCGTGTAGTTTTGTCTGTTGACTATTGTTTCCGTAAGCGTCCACAAAAATCACAAAAAAGATATATAAATAGATGTCACGAATATATATAGTGCGTAAACCAAAAAAAGAAAAGTTGAAATTTGTGAAATGTTCTATTTTCAATTGAATTCAAGTTTCAAAGTTGACATATATGGAGCTGTGTATACACATACCACTCATTTTTGAAATATTTTGGATCTCCAATAGTCTATTTCTCTGTTGTCAAGTTTTAAGACTAATCTTTTAGTGAACTTTGGGTATTTTCAATTCCGAAAATATGAATATTTGCTGGATATTTAATCGTTTAATGTTGTGGAGTAAAATTTCGACAGTATCAGAGACCAAAATCGAATTGAATGAAATTTTTTCTCTCAAATTCAGTTAAAAATGATCTCTTCAGCTATCTTTTTTTCTTGTGTTCGAGGGCAGTTAAGATAATATAAGGATTGATGCCTGACAAAGAACATATTATATCTGTTAAGTTTCATTTTTTCAGTCTATAATCGAGCGTAACTCTAGTAGTTCCATTTTGATTAACTGAAGGTGTAAGTGTAATTGTGGATAGTGTATTGACCAACACTGACATCCTCGGTTCCTTTCTAGTTTTCGCAACTAACTAATAATTAAACGGTACCTATTGATATTTCATGAGATAATCAGTCGATTTATTTTATTTCATTGAAAAAATATTATCACATAGCAAAAACAAACTAACCAAAGCATACACATCATAGTGTAATCTCTGGATAATAGTGACACAAAGGATTTTCATCATGAGGACTGCATCCAGCTGGACGATAGTAATAGCTCGTTTCATGGCCTGTAAATAATGTTTTTATTTGTGCTTCACAAAAACGACCGTTTATACCAGTAGCACAGACATACTCGTTTCGATGCATGTAGCCAAAATACCTAAAACGTGCAACTTGAGTTCGTGGAATTAATTGAGTAAGAACTAAAGTATGAATAGGTGCATCCCCCCATCGATGACGATAAATACCACCATTAAGATCCACCTTATGAAGCCAAGCTCTTATTAATGAATGATCACGAAAAAGAGAAACATTAGCTATAGCAAAATTTGTAAAAATAATTGCAAGTGAATAGCTATCGAACCAACCAGTTTGTGTACTACGAAAAGCAGTTGAAGGTTCCAAACAATGATCTTTGAGAAATTCGTGAAAAATTGACCACAAACCATAAGTATGAAATTCATGGTCTACATTAACCATGGTAAAAGCATATTGAATTTTTCGTTTTTGCATGATATTAAATGGATCTTCAATAGATTTTCTTCCAAATATGTATGAATGTGTATCAAGTCTCCAATAAAAGGAAAATAATGTTAATAAAGGATGACTTGGAAGCATCAAAGTAAAAAACCGGCACATATGAAAATACTTCGGTGGGAATCGACGATGAACGGGTTTAGGACGAATTGAATTGTTAGAAAACTTGATCTGTTCAAATGCTAATGGAGTACGAATTCCTAATGTTTGAGCTAGTGATTGTTGAATGTTATTATCACTAAAATCACCTTCATGAAAAATGACAACAGGCCTTGGATTATTTGACAGCAAATGAGATAACTGTGCAAGTGATATTTTAAGTGATTGAATTTCGTTATATGTAGCCAGATAGACAATAACACCAAGGTATGATTTTGGAGCAACATTTAACCAATTGACACGCCATTCAGCTTGATTCTTTTGCTCTGTATATAATGTTCTCCAATGATACCATTGACCAGTGATACTATTTTTATATTGCCATTCATCTTGACGATCAATTACTTCATTATCAGGATTTTTTGACACACATATAGATGGCTGTGGTTGTTTTGAATTAAATTTAATAGTAAAAAGTATAAATCCAATAAGAAAACATGAAACGATACATGAACAGCGACATTGACCTGTGCATCTGCGTCGTACACGCTTCATTCTTTCTAACGAAAGAAGAGTGATGCGTCGAAAAGCTACAACATCGAAATGCTTATTCACTCCTGCACTCACTTCAAAGAACGAAAAGCGAATGTATACATAATTTATATTATATGCACTAATATCAACCCATGTATGTGTAACTGTATCACACGTTACGCATGAGCATGTGTTAAATCCTTGATTACAAATTCAAAGAAAAAAAACGACGTGTCTTGACCATATAAACACGAAACACAATGTTGATACGTTGAAACGCAGTGTAGCAATAAAACGAGTTGAGATACAGTTAAAAACGTTTTCACGACGTATTCAAACGCGGCTTTCTATGAAACGATTTAACACGCAGTTAAAAATATTTTGCAATGCGTTTGAGCGCAGTTTTTCTATACAGCTCGTTTAAACGCAATTCGAAAACAAGTGAACCATGTCTCAACGTCTATCCAAAAAATATTTAATGCGTTTGAACGCTATCCCTAGTGAAAATACTCATCAAGCGAGTACGATCTGCCAGCATGAGTACACAAAAGACTCGTTTTAGAGTACTCGTGAGATTCTCTGTATATCTTTAATGTTCGTGTACTCGAGTGAGTACTGGCATAAGTTAAATTTCTGAAATTCACTTGTATACGATAGTCTGAGTACTCAAAGTAGTACTCGATTCTGTGTTTCGATAAAACGCCAATGGATTAATATGTAAAAAGTTAAATAACATTGTATAAAAACAAAAAGTAATGAAATTAATTAAAAAATATTAACGAAATATGTTGTGGATATATTGATTCCATCCTTCATGTTTAGTAGATGATTCATTTTTGTCTATATAACGATTGGATATATCAAATCAATTATATTTCATTTTGTGAACAGAGGCACATACATACAGTGGCTCCAAAATTTGATCGTACAACACGCACAATTTTTGTGAATCATTGTTTATTTGTCAATGGACCAGCATTAAGAGAAGCGGTTTTCATCATCGTATCCGCCATGGTCCCTTGTCTATTTGATTGATCGAATAATTCGTTTCACTCGGTTTATTTCAAATAACAAGAAAGAAATATTCTAACAGTCGAATTTTTCGCTTACAAAAATTGTTCGTACAACACCGGAAACAATAACATCCAAGAATGGATTTAACAAATATTTTAACAACTAGTATCGCATCGAATAACCTTTCATCTTTAAACACTCGTACAACCGATTTGGAACAGAATCTACAAGTTTTACAATTACGTTTCGGCCAATGTCAACCCATTCATGAAGAAGGTACCGTTTTAATTCGTCTTTGTTCTTTGGTTGATGTTTCTTCATTCTTCTTTCTAATTCGTCCCACAGGTGTTCAGTGGGATTGAGATCGGGAGAAAAAGAAGGCCATTTGAGCACTTCAATTTGCTTCTTCTTCAACCAATCGTTGACAAAAACAGCTCTATCTTTTGGGTCATTACTGTGCTGGAAGACAAAATTACCACTCAATCCCAGTTTGTTTGCCGATTGTATGAGATTTTTTTCGAGAATTTCTCGGTACACAAATCGATCCACTGTTCCATCGATAAAATGTAAGTTTCCCACTCCAGCTCGTGAAAAACAGCCCCAAACCATGATACTACCGCCTTGATGTTTAATTGTTAGTACCGTACATTGAGTACTGAGTTCTTCATTCGTTGATCTCCACATCATAATCTTGCCGTCGGAACCAAATAGATTGAATTTTGATTCATCGAACCACAAGACGTCTTTCCAATAACCAAACGGCTTCTCCATCATTGTCTTTGCGTATTGAATCCTTTTCGTCCGGTTGACTTTGTTCACGAGTGGGTTTTTGCGTGCTACCCGACCGTATAAACCAATTTCATGCATACAATTTCGAACGGTGTTGACGTGAATAATGACACCAAGCTCGTTTTCTAATTCCACCTTGAGAGTTAAACACTTTTTCTTCGGTCTACTTTGATTTTGCGTTGAATGATACGATCGACAGCCGCTGTTGTCTTTCGTTTTCGTCCTCGACCTTTAATGTTCAGGATACATTTGGTCTTATTGTACCTTTTTATGATGTATTGAATAGTTGAATGTGGTAACAATGTTTTTTCCGTGATTGTGGTGTATGAATCGCCGTTTTCAAAATGTTCGATAACAAGTGAACGAATATCAGAAGAATGTTCTTTTCGTGTAGGTGCCATAATAAATTTTATCGAAGAAAAAACGTTTGGCGATCGAAAAGGCTTAACGGTTTTGACAGTTAAATGACAGATACAAAGCTATTGACTCTATTCTTTAACTATCTCGGCAAACAATATGAGCTTTCCATAGAGGACAGTATTATTGATAGCACTGTATGAACAATTTTTGTAAGCGAAAAATTCGACTGTTAGAATATTTCTTTCTTGTTATTTGAAATAAACCGAGTGAAACGAATTATTCGATCAATCAAATACACAAGGGACCATGGCGGATACGATGATGAAAACCGCTTCTCTTAATGCTGATCCATTGACAAATAAACAATGATTCACAAAAGTTGTGCGTGCTGTACGATCAATTTTTGGAGCCACTATATATAATTACATACACTTTTCATTTTCAACTGTTCAATTTTCGAAAAAAACAAACTATGTCTTTTCAATGTGTATAACAATAATCTGATAGCCTTTAAATTTCTAAATTTCAGATAAAATTTTGTTTCAGATTAGTTAAGCGTTTTTCTTTTGGTTACTAAATAGCACCCATGATTCATGTCATGAAGTTTCTTTTTTTTTATAAGGGTCGGTTTAACATTAAACTTTTTTACACACACGAATTGAATCAAAAAACTATTTAATAATTTTTAAATTAATTTTTCGTGATATTGAGTGCGGTATCGTAACAAATTTTAGCATTCTTTTTTCTGTAGTTTTTTGTATCTGTGTATTCATAGTGATCAAATATCCTTTTCGAAAACATTGAACATTCATTTGTCTTGAATGATATTTTATTGTCTACTATATGTGTTAAGTGTTGTTTTTTGAAACATAATATTTATCTATGTAATTTATAGACAATAAAATACTAAAGTATCTTAGTATTATATATCACTGCATTGTACTAATTTACCATTCTTGATAGGTTAACGAAATCGAATGCATATAGTATAAAAAATAGTGATCTAAGTAAAGATGCATGAGTAAATCTTGGAAAAAGCTACCAGAATACTCGGAAGATGTGTGGGTACTACTCATAGAAAACTCAGTTTTATTAGGCGAGTACTCATTAGTCGTACTCAACCGGTCAAAATCTAGCTCGAGTACTACTGATAAGTACTCAAACCCCATGAGTACTCATGAGTACGCGTGACATTTTCTAGCGTGAGTACTTTTTGAGTACTACCCTATGAGTACCTTCACTACGGATCATATTTCCGATCACGCTTGCACGCGTTCATTTCTTACTTATCAGACGGGATTTTGCTCCAAAAGCAAAATCTCTAGAAAACTTAACCGCATGATCAAAATCGTCGGTTTACATATATTTTATTTATCTAAACTTCATTTGACTATTTAATAAAGAATGTTCAGATGATGTTAAACTAGGCACAAATTTAATTAAGTGTAAAGCATATATTCCATATTTCCCTAGAGTTTCTACGAATATTAATGAGACAAGTCGCAATAGTTTTCAGTTATTCAATGTCCTTTTAGCTGACTGAAAATACTACTGTTTAAATTATGTGATTAACAACTTTTATCATGCTTCTACTAAATAAATTGTATGAATAATTATTTATTCATTAAATCCTTTGATAAAATTATTTATCATGCTGCCAATGCGATTAAATATTTTTTATAATGTTAATCACATTTATAGTAGACGATAAAAAAAAGATATCATTTTAGTAAAACATAATAATAAAATTATTTAAAAATATAAGTAAAAGAAATCAGATTACCTGTTAAATATTATACATCGAAAAAAGTACATGCTATTGAAAGAAAGTATTTAAACGATGAAATTTTCATTCATATATATTTTATTTTGAACGAGAAAAAACTTCGAACTATATAGCAAAGTGATGTATGTGAACGACTTCTGATTACTGGTTCATCTGTTCAAATATAATCGTCATCGCGTAAGGTAAAATTCGATCCAACGGTCAGGCTAGTCTAAGTGCATCAATAAATCTTGAGAATGTGGGCGTAGTGTGAATTTGAGAATCTAAGATGGATTCTGATATATTTTTCCAAATTTTTATATTTTATATGAAACGCGTTTAGACGTGTTTTCAAGGGAGGAAAAGCGGATTCCATCTATCTGGGATACGTGACAATCTACACAATCCAGAGGATACGATCGCGATCCACACGATCCCACAATTCCGCGATCCGCTTTTCCCCCTTGGGTGTTTCGTTAAAAAAAGGATTTGAACGCAAGCCAAATTACGAACACCCTCAGACACGTTCCTAAAATAAATTGCGTCTAAACTCTTCGTTTGCTTCACTGGGGAGGAGTTCAAACGCGTTCACTCTTAGCGATCCGCGCGCACATAAAACGCGTTTCAGACGCGTCTTTAGGTTAAACGAAATTCAGATGGGTGGTTACAGCTTATGCAATCATCATAAAGTATCTTTATAATATATACGCCACACCATTTGACAGTTGGGTCGAGTTTTCTTGCTGCTATAGTCAGATCGGAAATGGGGTGAATTAGCTTTCGTCTCACCTCTTACGAACACCGGTAAATTTGACCGGGTGTTGGGAAATGATTTTTATTCGTAAAAATTCATGACGGTAGCTCGTAAGCACCTATGTACCGGAGATCGTAATAGACAGCAGAAAGATCGCAATGTGTTTACCGGATGTTCGGAATAGAGTATTTTTTGCTGTATTTAATATAACACCTGAAGATCGTAACGAACATAGTCGGGTGTTCGAAAGGTAATTATAGGGGTATTTTAACATGGAGTTCGTAAAAAGTTTTTATCAAGAGATTGTAATTGATATGAATACTTTCTGTTCTTATAGACAAAAATATCATAGGTTTCCTTTTTGGATTATATGCATGATTATAGAAAGTATGAGATTATTCTTTCTCTATCTATACTCCTTGTGCTAAAGTCGTAGAAGTTGTTTCTAAGGGTATAAGTTGATTAAAAACTAACACTTGTCGAAAGCAGCAACTGAGCAAGCTGCTCATAAATCTTATTTACGTTCAACTCCAATATTGAATCGTCTTAGAGTTAGAACCAGCGATCATACTACTGCTGCTTCGTCTTCATCTTGCACATCATCAATTCAACCTGATCTTACTGCTACAACATTTAAAAATAAACAAATAACTAGGTTCAAAAAACGTGTACATTCATCCAAGAATGAATAGAATGATGATGTACATTGTCACTAGAGTCACAAATAAATATGTATTTATTTTCTTTCAATAAAACTGGTATCTTGTAACAGAAAGTATTGAAGGAATAAGGAGAATAATAACTAATACTAAAGTTATTATAGTAAACAGAAGTGCAATCGTAATTGCTTGAATTCATCGGAACATTCGCTTTATGCATGACTTTATGTTGCGACTCTAGCGTATCACTTCATATTCTCTCATAGGTAAACCAACCTGAACATACTTACGTAAATCGTGTCGTCTTTTTATTACGGTCTCCCGGTATTTGTCATTACGAACACCCGGACATTCTGATTACGATCTCCAGGCAAATTTTGATGCTCGTAGAGAGAAATATTTACATGGAGTTCGGAATCAATTTTCAAAATAGCTTTTTCAATGGTTATATCCTATGAAAAAGCTATTGTCAGAATTGATTCCTAACACCCTGTATTTTTGTTGTATTTCATTTACGAACTCCGTTCCGAACACCATGTCTTTTTGTTCATGTCAGGAGATCGTAAACAAATTATTTTACGGGAGTTCGTAAAAAAAGAGGCGAAACGAAAGCTAATTTCCCCCAGAAATGACTGCTCTGTCTGTCGTTTGATATCATTATTGTTGAGTCTTTATGTGGAGATTGGTTGGATTTATTCCAGTATTACGTACAACAATAAAGTAGAAGTAAAATAAACTTTATCTGTATTTGTTTACTTGATTTTGTTTTGATTTCTTATGAAGCTATGATTTAGATTGTTCCATAGAGTTGGATAGAAAAAAAATTGATGAGTGCATATTCATAAAGAAAGCTCCGATAGTTGGATTTGAAGAAATCTGATGGTATCAGATTTTTAGTGTAATCCTTCGAAATTCTTAAGATTCAATAGAATCTAATCGAGATCCTGATATTATATCAAACATTTTGACACTTGAAATTAGGAGTGACAAATTTTTATTTAAAAAAAATTGAACTTTTTAAAGATCAAATTTCAGTATGTTTCTTATTTTATAGAGTTAACACTAAGTTGTTTGTCGACGAATTTTACTCATAAGTATATGTTTTTGAGTATTCCAGTATTTTATAGAATATGAATTATACATAATCTCTAAAGAAATTTTGATTGTGATGAACTACTTTTAACCTAAAATATCATGTTCTTTTTTCTTTTTTATTATGTACTAGTGTTAAAGTCAATATAGTTTTCTGCTAGCGACGACGAATTTCTATCCAAGCAATCTATTCACTTTGAAATTTAAACTATATGGAATGTAAGTCGGCATCTTTCGTTGAAATCATGCTTGAACTACTAAACATGACTTTTATAATATAGGTTTCTGTAATAAAATATGAGATCAAAATTATGATAGTATTTATCCGCATGCGCACTGTTTTTGCGTTAAATACTATAGTGTGAAAAACAAAACGAATAATTTCAACATTATCGAAATATAAAAACTCACATAATGATGTCTCATAAAACTAATTTCATGGTATTTATTGCTTTTATTTTTAAAATTCATATACTAAAAATAAATAATCTAACAAAAACTAGTAATAAATCAATTTTGATCGGCAATATTATTTTTTCACGTGGTCTAAAAGAAGGAGAAAGAAAAAAAGTGACAATGAAGCATAACGCGCTGCTTATAAAAATAGAGAGAAAGGACAAATGTGTGCGATAGGTATATGAATCAGACCTATAAATTATATTAAAATGATTCTCAGACTAGTCAAGAGAAAACAAATTCATTTTAGAATAAAGTATCAATGAATCGATTTCTTAATGATCAAATGCGAGAAGAGATTTACTGGTAAAATAGATTTTCTATCTGAATACTAAAGAATCATAAGTAGAGGTTATTTTTCTGTTTAGTATTGACGATGACGATGCATAATTTTGTTTTGAAGTTAAAAAAAATCATCGTCACACAAATAAAGTACATCGGTTACCTGTAGACCTAGAAGGCACTACAGAGCGTAGTAAAACGATAGAGGTGAAGACTATATAAGCAAATGTTTAAATACAGTCGATCACCATAAAGTATATCATAAAATCATCTATACGCTCAAGAGAAGAACACAGTATGAAAATGCACTTTGACGAGCGTCCATCTTGTTTTCGTAATTTAGCTCATGAAATACTTTACGTGAGTGTACTTTCTTGTGCCCAATTACTTACACAAGCAGCATTAGGAAATATACTCGTTCCACTTCGTATGATTGGTCCGGCTATTGGTATCGAAGATACCTCCAAACTACCATGGACGTTAGCTGCCTACTCTTTAACTGTTGGTATTTTCATAATGGTGACAGGACGTTTGGGAGATGTTTTCGGACATCGATTACTCCTAATAGTGGGATACTTGATATTCTCTATTTTTAGTCTTTTGGTTGGAATGTCTGCTTATGTAAAGAATGATATCTATTTTGATGTAATGCGAGCATTCCAAGGAATAGGCCCAGCTGCATTATTACCTAATGCAATTGCATTACTGGCCCGAACATATCCGACTGGAAGAAGAAAATCATTCGTTTTTTCCATGTTCGGAGCGACAGCACCAACTGGCTTTATTCTAGGTGCTTTGTTTGGAAGTTTATTTGCACAACTTTCTTGGTGGCCCTGGGGACAATGGATATTAGCTATTTTTTGTGCTTTTCTTGCTATTTTGGCTTATTGTGTTGTTCCTCAAGAAGTATCGTTAGCTGTTCATCCAACAGGCAAAATTGATATACCGGGTTCAGCTGTTGGACTATCAGGTCTTATTATGTTTATATACTGCTGGAATGAAGGACCGGTTACTGGATGGGATAAACCCTACGTATATGCTTTATTAATTGTCAGTATTTTATTAATAGGTTTATTTATCTTTGTTGAAATGAAAACAGAAGAACCAATTATGCCTTTATCCATTTGGTCAGTGAAGGGTTTCCCAGGTGTTCTTATATGTATGGCTTTGGGTTGGTCAAGCTTTGGTGTATTTGTTTATTATATTGTTCAATTTCTGCAAGGAATTCGTGGTGCATCAGCATTGTTAACAACAGCTATGATGTCACCTATCACCATATCTGGTCTTGTAGCGACACTTTCTGTATCTCAATTGTATGGTCGTTTACCAGCTCATTTTCTTCTGATGGCAGCGATGATTTTCTTTTGTATTAGTAATACTCTAATAGCAACGGCACCAGTTGATCAAACATATTGGGGTCAAGTATTTGTATCTACACTAGTAGCTCCCTTTGCAATGGATGTCAGTTTTCCTGCTGCGTCACTTATTGTCAGTAACACAATGCCAATAAATCAACAAGGAGTAGCAGCCAGTATGCTCAATACAGTTATTAATTGGTCCATTTCTCTCGGTTTGGGTATAGCAGGAACAGTTGAAAGTGAATTATTAAAAAGCGGCAAAACTGCACTAGAAGGTTATCGAGGCGGATTATATGTTGGAATAGGACTCAGTAGTGCAGGCATTCTTGTGGCACTTTTATTCTGTCGTGTATCACCACCACAGACGTCAATTGAAGAGAAAAAACAATCAAGTTTAGCCGAAACAACAGCACCAACATCGGATACAATTATAAATACAAATATGACTCAAGGTGAAAGATTGGAAGGAAAATTTCCGATGATATATCGTTTTTAAAGACATTACTGTCATAGAACAGTATTGGTATAGAATAGAGAGATAATAGAAAGTCTCTCATTGAATCATGCAATTATAGTACGTGCAAAATAGTTATTACTTGTTAAAATAAAGATAATTCGATTATAAACAAAGGAATGCCAATTCGACATAATTGAATAATTTCATGAGAATTTCTGTGTAGTATACGGAAAAAATATTTCTAAATTCAATTAAAATCCGGGAAGAAATATTATACAGTTATATTTACAATATATTTAAATCGGAAAAATGGACATTTTAGAATAATTCCAAAGGAGAAAAAGAATATTTCTGTTTATTTCTAAGTATTTCTAGAATACAGACGTGCACTTTTCTCCCTTGACTAAAATACATAGTAAACTCCTAAGATGAATACTCCACTCATTATCTTCGCCAATCGCTATGGCCGGTATCAGTTCAACAACAATGTAAATGATTTTATTTATCGATGTAATTATGCATATATTATTAAATAAAGACTGTCTCACAGGACAACCATCACATACCGTATATTTTCAAGAAATCCTAAATATCCCTTCATTCGTAACTATGATTGATTATGCTGATAGATAGAATCATGTTAGCTGACATAGGCGAAGATCTTCCGTTTCTATCATAACATGATCTCATGTTTTCAAGAAATATTTATGGGATCATATAAAATCTTCGGACTTTACTTGTTTTGCTCTTGGTGGGAAAGTTTGCATGGAAGACTTCGGAATCAGTGAACCTAATCAGCTGGTAGGTAGAAGAAGATAGAGATATTCATTTGATACATTTCTTAATGGAAGCATTCTTGTAACGAAGATACTTAAAGCATTGATAACTCGAACACCATTTTCCACTTGGAATAGTCA
Organism: Rotaria magnacalcarata; assembly: GCA_900239745.1. Classification (NCBI taxonomy): domain Eukaryota; kingdom Metazoa; phylum Rotifera; class Eurotatoria; order Philodinida; family Philodinidae; genus Rotaria; species Rotaria magnacalcarata. The sequence continues at coordinate 93,221 of OENM01000218.1, forward strand.
TTGTTTTAGCTATCAAAGATACTTCTAACCTCATCTAACACTAACTTACGTCACAACGCATTTCGCCTTAATAAAATTCTATAAAAATTCAAATCTTTCTTGTTGTTGTTCCACATACCCCTATTTCGATTTTGAGCAAAGAATATTACGAAAATAAATTCACTGTAATCATAAAATTAAAAACAGAGATAACTGATGATTCTTCTATCACTGACGAAGTCATAATAATAATTGTTAAATGTGTATACACATCCACACAGTCGCCCTAGTTGATTTGCGAAGAGAAAGAGATGGAATAAAGAATCGATCATTACTATTCGAAGAGCAATGTCTCTTTTGGTTGATTCATTTCATTTAATAATAGCTCTTGTAATAAATCATTATATCCAATAAAACTATAGATTTTTCTTGAAGGTATTCTCGATAGACTGTTTGAAAATCATTTCAACCGATAAGACTGTACTTTGTGTTTGAATTCAATGTGCATAGTTTTATGTATATTACAGATTGACGAATATGCACGCATCGAGGATATAATTTTAAGGTTAAGAAATTAGTTATTTTCTGGCGACCGACAATGTCTTCTTAGTAATGGTTACTGGATAAATATGTCGACTGTTGCATTTTAGATGCACGAAAGCAGCATTCTTCACCTGTATGTTCATAAAAAAACAGTGTGATAATCATCAGAATCACACTAACTGTTATATCAAGTTGAGATATCAAGTACAATGGCTCTGGTAATGAACTATTGGTCTTAATAGCATGCCAAAGAACAAGAGCCAAGACTAGTGAACCTCCACCAACAAAACTGCCTATCGCAATAATCATATTTCTAGCTAACTTCATTTCACATCTAGCCTTGGGCATATTAGAATTTGCGTTCTCTGCAATTACAGATCCAACGCGGCGTGATGATTGAAGGACACGATATCAAATCGTAGCGTAGATCAAAATAGATAAATTCAGTGGGATGTCAATGCCGACGAAAGTGCTAAATATCGATATAGACACCACGTTTTCATTAGAAACACAAAGACGTGACTCTCTTTCGTAGATAAAACCACCCTTGAAAAAGAATGGTTCAATAGCAAATAGAAGACCGATGATCCAGTGCAAAGCAATCAAATACCAAGTAACTTGAATAGTGACCAAATATTTATGTTTGAAAAATACAGTGCAACAGAGACGATTAATCGCCTGTAACATATAGGAATAGCAAATTAAGCCACAAGATGCTAGAAAGCAGTAGGCATTAAAGATACAAGCTGGTTGATTGAGTGCCCAATCTTCATCAAAGCCAAGTACAGATCCGATAATGGTACTGATATAAAAGATTATAATTGCAACACACGTATTCAACAGAAGAAAATTAGTAGTAGTATGGCGTGGATGATACCTAATAATAACGAAGAAAATTGCAGAACAGAAGAGTAAACCGACAATTGAAGTCGCAATGGAAAAAGAGAAGATGAGAGTAAAAAATACGTTAGTGAGCATATCTGAAATTTTAAAAAAAGGCAAGTTCTAACGATGGAGTAGACGAATCTATTTGTTTTTATGAAAAGAAAATTGTATGCGCAAATTCTTCAGTCTGTAATTAATCCTATGTGAACTTCTTTGATTACATAAATAATGCATTGGCTTTCGCTGATGAGAGGTAACGTAGTACGAGTTTCATATCATTGAGAGTATATATCGTGCAATATATGTTCTACATAATGAGACGTATATACAAAGAGATCCAGTCGGTACTAGTAAAATTAGATGAAAATTGATGATTACGAATTATGTATCCACTCGCATGTAAAGGGTAGACTAAAAGTAAGGAAATAAATGTATTGATTTCTCGTGTATATTGATGATGTACATAGATTGACTCACGTAAAACAAAAAGAAACTTATAATTTTCAAGATGAAGCATAGTGTCGGTGATATTTTTAGTGAATTTGATACACAGAATAGAATTAGTTGTCAAACTTGATAGAAATTCTATAGTGAATTTTTAAACTAAGAAGATTTAGGGCAGCTGCAGCTTCTGTTACATCTTGAAGAGTTTATCTATTCTAAGTTGGAAAAAAAATAATAAAGTTGAAGTCTTATAAGCATCTTCGACATAAAAGGACAATATAGGATTTGTTTTCAATTATAATTTTTATATAATCACGCCCAAAGGAACAGATGTAATTTGTTCTCGATTAAAATTTCAAATCAGATTAGAGGTTCATACAATCATGATAAGAAGAAGAAAATTGAATTTTATATCAGTAACAGTGTTGACATACAGTCTATCACTTCCTCGAGGTATGTTCAACTGGATGCTGGACTATGATCAGATTTCTATGAATCTTGCATATCTCGAACAACAACTGAACTAAACTAGTCACAGTTTCAATATACGGCATTTCTCGGACGTGTCAACACGTATACTTAATTTTCTAAAAAATTAAAAGTAAGCATCAGTCTATGATGAAATGCAAGCAGTATAAAAATGTTACTTAACACATTTTTTTACTAGTCTGATAGCACTATAACACAGGCTTTTCAAGAAAATGAGGAAGCCAGATAAAAAATTATAATTACAAGAAAAGATTCTTATTTATCTTTCTTTTTCTGTGTATTCTGAAGAATTCGTAAGAAATACTTAGGACAGTTCAAAAGTAGTTGCGGAAGTCTATCAATTTCTTATAGAAAGTACTGAGGAACGTTTTTCTCTGCAGTCTGATAGAGAAAGGAGAGCTCTATTTTTCTATGCTATTTGATGGTACTTTAACTAATATGATGATAATAAATTTTTCATAAAACGTTTTTCTTTAGCATGTCTGCTCGTTGTACTAGCTCACAATGAGTCAGACCGTTTAGTCTTTTTAGTCCACTAATACATTATACTAACAACCAAAATATGCCATAACATGCAGCGTGAAAAGCTCTACAATTTTCATAAGATCGCTTATTTTCTAGTTGCACTTTTTCTTTTCAAAATTGGCAAGGTTTTCAGTGATCGAACTTTGGTCGTTATAAAAACTGATCGTATAAAATTTTCCTTTCTTTCAACACAATTTCAATAAACTTTACTATGCAGATTGTAGAGCTAGCCACGCTGCATCTTTTGGTGTATTTTACTTTTCTTTTAATAAAACATATTAGGCGATACAATGATCAACGACAAAAAATGAATTTGTCGTGTATCAAAAACATTATATTTTTCGTGGTCGAAATTTGGTCGCTGAAAATTTAGTCTATTTTAAGAACAAAATGTGCAACTAGAAAATAAATGGTTTTATGGAAATTGTAGAGCTTTTCACGCTGCATGTTATGACATATTTTGGTTGTTAATACAACTAACAAGGAAATGAAAACTGCGATGTACAACTTACAACCCGGAACCATGTAAACGAAAAAAGTCTTATGAAAAATTGATTATCTTCATATTAGTTAAAGTACCATCAAATAGCATAGAAAAATAGAGCTTTCTTTTCTCGATCAGACTGTAGAGAAAAACGTTCCTCAGAACTTTCTATAAGAAATTGATGTACCTCCGCAACTACTTTTGGACTGACCTAAGTAGAATAAAAGGTGCTCATAGAAGAAAAAAGTCTCTCCTGAAATTCCGTTTTCTTTCAATAGAATATGAATCGATCTTCTTTTTTCGATCATAAATAAATAAAGTTTCATAGTCATTCTGCAAAGAGTAAGAATAGATTTTTTTCTTTACTCCATAAATATAAGCTTTAATTAGTATTGATTCTAAATTATTAAGAATAGCTAAAATACTGTTGTAAAGAATAGTTTTTGTGAAGTTTCTTAATTATGTATGAACGAGGTGGTGTAAAACTTCAAGACGGTAATCTACTGTGTGCACATCAGAATATTTTTGAGAGTTAAAAAAGAAAGATATATGCAATTTTGTTTATAGTCTAATATGTTTACTAAAATCAATATTTAAATAGAAAATTATTTTCGTAGAAATACATATCTGATAGATTCAAATCTTACTTGACACAAGTCTCAATATAATGATGGAAACTTAATACAGCATGTAGAAAATAAAAACAAGATAATTTTATCGTTAATTTAAACATTTAAGTGAAATTATACAGATCATCGCCTATGAGACATATACGTTCGAAACTAGATTCGAGCTTAGATACGCGCATACTGTTATTCATTTATCGTGTACACAATTGACCCGTATGATAAAAAAATTCAACTTGTGTGTCTCTTTACACATCCGTGAATAAAATATAATAGAATGTTATTTAGAAATTTGAATAAAAAACACTCAGGTGTAAAATTAGCATAGATACTTCTGAGGATGCCACGAAAGATATCTCAATTTGATCAAATCCTATATTTCGATCCGTGTTGTGTTGTCCGACAAACCAAACGGAGTTTTACATAAATCCATATTGTCATCGTCAACTGAACGCTGATTTCTTCCATAGTAGTACTATTGCATGGAGTTTAGTGAATAGATCGAAATCATAATTCAAAAATCAAAACGAAATACTCAAAAATTTCGAGATGACGTTTGATATTCATGCACACTCTAATTTGAAGATAATATGCTTAAATTTTTATACAGCTTGAATGAATTCTATTTATTTTAGCGGAAAAATAAACGCAAAATAAAGTAATAAAAGTTTTTCGAAAATAATATGTAACTTTTGCACTATTTAATTATATTAAGTAAACTCAATCACATGGAAGTATCAAATAAATGCTTAACATAATCCATTTCATGATATAGATAAAATTGTCACATGAAGTTCTTTCAATGATACTTTAGAATATCTTTCTTTTTATTGTATTCTATAAAAAAAAGAATTACGATTCTTCGGTAAATACATAAATATCTTTTTGTCTATTGCATTTTTGTTTTTATACTTATTCTAACATTAAATACAAAATCGGATACAATAAGAGAAGTTAAGGCAACGAATATTTTCATCTGATGAAAGAACCTATCACATTCTTTTCATATCATAAAGAATCAGCACTGTGAGCAAAATAAATACCCTTGTAACCATTAATGAAATTTCATAGGATGATTCATTGTCTCCATTCAATGTTTTTACTAGTTAGATATCAGGGGTCGCAACGGTTCAATTTTTCATGGACCGACCCGACCCGTTGCGACCCGTCAGCTAGATGGGCCCGCCCGAATCGACACATTAATCACAACGGTCCGGTCCGACCCGACCCGTCGATTTGTTTGGACCGACCGGACCGGACCGGACCGGACCGACATAATCCGATGAACTATCTATTAATCATATTTGAGATTAATAAGATTGAAACTTAATGCAGTATTTAGAAAAAGTTACGTACACAGTATGACTTTGATTTCTTAATAAATTTCATAAGATCACATAATTCATATGAAAACAAAAAATATCATAAGTAACAGGTGCATCGGCAAAAATGGCGGTCTCAGTATTTCTTCAATATTCCTTTCAGCTTTCATAGTTTCGGACTGACTTTTTTACCCAAAGATTCAGCCTTGAATGCTCTACAAAACCATAAAAAAATGAATCGTATGGAGATANTTTCGAGCACGAACTACAACTTCTTGTATTTATGTGTTCTCATATCGAGCTATAGAGGCAAATTGAACTGCCGATTGTGTAGAGCTTCAAAAGGTCTATCTTATTAGTATACTGAAATAATTCCATAATCAAAACATGCTGGATAAAATAAGTATTACTTTTTCTTTAAATTTTCTAAAAAACGCGTTTTTACCAATAATTTTTCGTTTTCTTGAAAAATTCATATTAGTCGACCAAGTACTATTTTTTGGTGAAAACTTTCTGTCTTTTTTTAAAGGTACAGACTGGCACTATGGAATATCATGGAGTTATACATTAATTCTGCAGAAATATCACTTCCTATCGACTAGATTCAAATAAAATGCCGAAATATGTCAGACGCAGACTAGATGACCAAAAACTGGATGCTTTGTCAATATTTTTTCGTTGAAATATTCTTTCGTATGTTTCATTACATAGTGCGCTCATCATCGCATCAGAAATATTACTTTGAAGCTTTCTAAAAGTTTCACTAGCAAGAAAAAACGCAAATTAATTTGAATACAAGTTCTTTAAAGTTGATATCGATGCTTGTTAGAAGTATTACTACAATAATTGCTTTGTTTCTATCTCCATGTGATTCATTTTTTTATGGTTTTGTAGAGCATTCAAGGCTGAATCTTTGGGTAAAAAAGTCAGTCCAAAACTATGAAAGCTGAAAGGAATAAAGAAATATTGAGACCGCCATTTATGCTGACGCACCAGTTATGTTCGATTCATAAGAAAAAAAACAAAGCAAGCCGGTCTGGGTGGACCGAAGAAATACGTGGCCCGCCCGGACCTGCAGAAAATTTTCACCGGTCCGCCCGGCCCGGTGAATATTTACCAACGGTCCGGGTCTGGCGGCCCGTTGCGACCCCTGTTAGATATCAGATAATTATCTTATACGTTAAATTTGTATTTGGTTAAAATCAATTAGAAAAAAAAATTAAAGAACTCGATCGGCAAGAAACATTTGACAAAGCGCTGGGATTGGACGACCAGTTGGATTATGTGGTAAATCACCTGCACTGCCAGCAATATCAAGATGTGTATAAGGTAAGGGTTTATTAGAATCCCGACCATATTTATCAAGACCAGATACTCGAGCCAGAAATGCAGCTGGAAATTGATGACCACGAGATGTAGCACTGCTCGCTTGATTGTTACATTGAAGTACATCAGCTACTTCACCATGATCAGCAATAAACGAAAAATCCTGCATTGCAAAAGAAGAACATTGTATGATATGTAAAAATAATTAAACAATAAAACGAACTTCTCGTCGAACAGTTGATATCTCAAATGGATCACCAATTTCATCACCAGCTGCTTGAAGTTTTTGTGATGTTTCATTCGCTCGTGCTGGTCCATTATCAACTGCTGCCTACAATTCGATGAAAATAAAATAAGAACTTTTCTTGTTTTTTAGTTTCAAATCAAGTTACTGTATAGTTTGTTCCATATGCTCGAATGACATGTCCAGTAAGTGTAGCCATAGTAAATAAATGTGGATTGACTTCATTCAATGCCAATTCTTTGATGTAACATAATGGGTCAGCCATAACCATACGACCTGGAATTGAAAAAAAAGAATAAATCTTAGTAGATTTTGGTTTCTCGTTAGGAAATATGTTTTCAAGAAAGATAACAGTATTTTTATTAAGTTTTATTTTAAATCCAATTTCACAAAACAATCGGGATATTTTTCCTAGTTATTATGAAATAGAATGATTAAATTTAAGTTTTGTTAATTCAATTATCCGACAACTCTTAGTAGTAAATTCTCTGTTAAATTTTAAATAATAGTTTACCTTCTGCATCAGTATTTCCAATTCGAATACGAACACCAGCTCGTGATGTTATAACTTCATCTGCAGTATAACCTTCTTCACCGCAATTATTTCGTGCTACAGCTAAAACACCAACAGCTTTGAATTGTTTTGGTTTAAGTTCACTGAGAACTTTAAAAAAGCCAGTAACATTTGCAGCACCACATTTATCATAGGACATGCCAGCCTGAATTATCAAGAGTTCAAGTTTTAATGAACAAAAACAACAACAAAAAAAACGTTTGAAACTTACCATAATACCACCAGCTAGAAGGAAAATAAAATATGCGTTAGAATTTGATTAGAAAACGAAGAATTTGGTTTACCTTTGATATCAAGACCACCCGTATCGAAGGTTATACCTTTACCAACGAGTAATGCCGTTGTATCTATTTCACCTTCCCCAATATATTCAAGGAAGATCAAACGACCCTGATGGCGATCAACACCTATTAGAAAATCGGTCGTTATTGAACTTGAAAAAACAAGATTTTTGTTTTGATTACTCACAGCTTGCAGCACGATTAACAGCAGCGAATAATGGAAATTTTTTTTCAAATTCTTTTTTATCCTTAACTATTTGAACCTACAATAAACATAGACATTCATTAACGATCTGACATACGTATATATAAAAAAAAACGTCTGGTTGTTGTTTTACTTTAATATGAGGCGAACTGTTAAACAATTCTTGAACATATTCAGCAACACGTGGTGGTGCCATACGCTCAGGATCACCACCACCAATATCTCGACCAACGGCACGTCCACATTCAATTGCTCGAGCATAATTAATTAATTTTTCGTAATAACTATCATGAGGCGATCCTTGACCAATGAAGAAGCCTAATTTATCCACTTTAGTCTTACGTTCAGGTACATCTTCTCGAATTTGTAATGGCTAAAAATGCACATTTTCAGTCAAGATGAATAGAAAAAAGAAATTTCCTTGTATCTTTACCACATAGGTTGCTTCAAGTGCAGCAAGTAATGTAACTAAGTTCGCTTGTCGATATTTTTTTGAACCAAAAGATGCAATAATAGGAGATCGTGAGCCAAGTGATAGAGCTTTCTGAACACCAGCCGATGCTGCATCGGAAAAACAACGTACATCGTCGAAATCTCGGTTAATTGGGCCTGTTGGTGAATAAATCTAAATAATATATTATTGCTTAAACTATTCAGTGCCTCTTTGATTATACATACGAGACGCTTTCCTGGAATATTCTCCATAATCGTAACTGTAACTTCACCATTGAAATTATTATGCAACTGAAATCAGAAGAAAATTATTGCAAAAGAAAACCTTTAAAATATTCTCACTTCACTAAATGTTTGAAGATGTTTTATAACTGAACTATCAACAAATTCTGCAATTTGATCCAATTCTGAGGCAACAACGACCAACGCATCATACTCTTGCAATGGTGATGATAAATTTTTTACTAAATTAACATCACTAGAATGAATAAATAAAAAACAAAGGATTCTCAGAAAATAATTTTTAGTATTATTACTTACGGTACAGTAGCTAATTGATTTGAAGCCATGATCAAAAGACTCTTTACAATCTTAAATTAAAAAAATAGCGATGTGCAAGCAAAGTTGCATTATTTTTTTTACTATTTATATCCTCGTAAAGAAAGAAAAAGAAGGAAAAAAAATGCAAAGAAACTATTTTCTGTTTCTTCCACTGGCTATCATACCTGCATTTTTTTTCTAGAGCAAATACAACTGAGAGGTCTACAAAAACAACATAATATTTATCACAGTAATTTATCGTATTCATCATTATCGAGCATTATAAGTCGAGAAAAGACTAACAGATACATGATAATGCAATATCAAGAAAGAAAACTCGAATAACGTTCTCTTTTTATTATCGTTTCAAAACGAGGAAAAAATTTCTATTGTTAAAATGCACACGTGTGAAATTCTACATTGTTACTCTCAAATAACCAAAAGGATGTAACTCCATATAAATACATAAAACAAAAAATCATGTTAGTAAGAAAAAAGCCTAAAACAAGAGATACAAAACACATTTATATACATAGAAAACATTCTATGGTAAAAAAATACGTTGATATTCTTGAATAGGTGTACGACAAAGTGGACATAATTCTTCGCCGCGATTTCTTGATTGTAAAGTTTGCGCACATAAATGGCATAAACCCAAATGGGAACATGGTTGAAGACTATACATAATTTCATTTTCTAAACATATGACACATTGAAGTCGAGCAGTAGTTTGATCATCGGTTTCATTGTTATTATTGGCTGGTAAAATATTTGGTAAACGATTTATTTGTCGTCGATTTTTGAAATAGTATTTATGTATTAGATACGTAGCTGTACCAATAGCAACTATACCAAAACATATACTAAAAATTCGAACATAATAGGAACGATCACGATATTCAGAAATGATTTCAGCGCGTGATGATTGTGTTAATATTCCACCCCATTTTTTATGTGGAACAAGACACCAAATACCATTCGACTGTTTTTCAAGACAACCCACACCGGTTAATGAACTATCGACTAATAACATTTCCTCTCTTGTTTCAATGCCTAAATAAAACAAAAGTGAATTTTAGTTTTTCTATTTACATGACTAGTCCTATTTTGTTTTTAACCTCTTGATAGATCTCCAACAAAAGTATCAACCAATTTCTGCATGGCAGATGTAGTATTCGGCTCAAATTTTACATGAGTTACTTGTAATTGATTTACCACTGAACTAAATTTTAATGGTTGGTCGATACGAATATAGTTTTCTGATGGTGAAATAAGTCTGAAAGGTACGTAATGTGATACATCACTAATAGTTTTATTTGTTTCAGTCCTTAATTGAAGAGAAAGGAAATTTATTGTGAAAACATTTTTTCTTAAAAATATTTACCAAGAATCACGAAGTTTTTCTAATTTTTTTTCACGTAAAACTATCCGTCGAATAACACCTAGACAATGGGGAAGATATTGAGATGTTAGTACTGAACTTGGCTTCGAATCATTTGTTCGGACGATTCCATGAATGGCTGCATAATCGATAAAAGTTCTTGATGATGAAAATTGTTTTAAATCGTCTATATCAATATCGGGTGCCAACTAGAATAACAAATTTTAGCTTTTCATTATTGATGAATCAATATAAATTTATGATTTTTAATAACACTAGTTTCTTGCGTTGTTTTCTAATTGTAAGGAAGAAAATTTTAAAATCCATATCAAAATATATAGAAAACTTGTTTTTTTTATCGTAAAAATGGTAACTCAACTCAGTAGTTCATTACAATCTATTATAGTTTGTAATCGAAAAAAATATTCTTGCGCAAATGAATCGACTTTTTCTTCACATCAATGACCTCAATGAAAAAAGTCACAGTTAACATGCCGAGCACTCAATCGGTACAGTATGTTCTTACTTGCATTTTTTCATGATACACCAGCTGAAGAAAAATCTTATCGTGTGCAATGTCATCGTAGAGATACTCTATTAGCATGAGAAAATGTCATGAAGGACTTCTATGTAGACATCATCCGCCAAGGACACGGTAATACTAATTATTATTATTTTCAATACCATATTCAATATCGAACTTTTCACGTACATTATTCAAGAAACTGGCAAAACAATAAAATAAATATGCGTACGAAATTTATATGCTATTGAATGTAATAAAATGCTCTATTTCACTTTTATGATAAAAGAATTCTGAATATGAAGAAGACTATCTTGGAGTTTTAGAAAAGTATATGTGTACCTCTAAAGCAGCCAAGAATTGATCATTTGATCTCCACCATCGATAAAACCCATACGATATACCAATTTCACCGACTAGCCAAAGCCAAGTCCAATCAATCATCGTCTGCAATATACACAGAAAATGGAAATTGTGTTGTTGGTTTTTTTCTGGTTTTGAATTAAGAAAACAATACGATTATGTTGCTTGATTTTTATTCAAAACAGATAACAAAAGCAAAACTTAACAAGAGGAAAACATCAATTTTTATTCTTTTTGCGTTTTAATTGTTGCTGTTGAAGAAACTCTTTGAGTTTAGTGTCGCGTATTTGCGTTTTACGCGCCAGTCGTTTACCAATTTTTCCCTTTTTCTTATCGGATTGAATAATTAATTCTTTGGGTTTGACAAAATTGAAATTATTTCGTTTATCTTCTTGTTTTCGAATAAAACCTTTTCGATCGATTTCACTTAATACTGAATTATCTAAAGTGATCATATCTGGTTGAATCTAAATGAACAAACATGACAATAAGAAAAACAATATTGTTCGAAATTTATTTCACATACTTTATCAAGTAATTGTTTAACTTCTGCATGTTTTCGTTGTTTTTTCGTTTGATATGGATTTGCTTCTAATGCATCGAAATTTGGTTCACCGGCACCAGGTACAAGTAATGAAACGAATCCTCGTTCGTGCCCAACACCCAACACATCTTCATACGGACAAAATGCTAATGACGATGCCGAAGCACCATTTGAACATTGATGAAGAAGATAACGTGGTAATTCATTTGATGCAGATTCATTATCACATATATCGTTGTAAATCTATACAAAAAGAATGTGTTAATCTAAGCTAATGTTATAATTAATTGATTTTCATAGAAAACAATTTCATTATATATTTAAATTTATCGTTTGATAATTTAAATACGATTTGGCATGATTATTAAAATGATTCGATCATTTGGCGAGAGCGAGAAAAAGATCTTAGCATAATTGAAAATAAAGAAATAATTCATTTTAATAACGATATGAAGCTAACTAACGTAGAATTTAGCAGACTAAATATCGTGATCCATCAAGAACTATTCTTCGATGAAAAACCAATGAGCATTTGATTTCCATATGATTACTATCAAGTTGGGCTGAGGAATTTAAAACATGGCTTTTATTCAATAGACTAGTAAAAGTTGAAGTTAAGAAGTAAAAACTTTAAGATCTCTCGTTTCGCAAACATAAATATTCGATCACAAAATCTCGCTATACTTGGCAATGTATAGTTATAGAAAATGCAGGCTAATTACCTCGACTACATCCCTGTAACTTGCTGCTAAAAGATTCTTTTGACTAAACGACAATGATGATGCACCATTTGATGCTGTACGATATTCATGTAAACATTTGTAAGTTCTTAAATCCCAAATTTTCAATTTAGCATCCACACCACTTGTTGCCATATAACTAAAAATGAATATTTATCAAACGAAAAAATATGATATTGAACGTTTTTCTTACGTTCCAGTTCGATCGATTGCTATTGATCGAAGTGTTGATTTATGTGCAAGCATTTTAACTAATGGTTCACGTTGATTTGGTGACCAAAATGTTAAAACACCACCAGCGTGACCAAGGCCAATAAGTGCATTGGAAGGATTTTGACACATTATCGATGTGCCACATTTACCATTTCCATTTGCTACTCTTGTATTATAGGAAGCAACTTTCTTCCCAATGGATACATCTATATATGATAAATATCCTGCTTCATTCTAGAAAAATTGTATTGAAGCAATGATAAATTTCAAAAATATGCTTTTATTTACTGTAGCAGCAAGTAAGAAATGATATGGGAGAAATTCTAGATGCAATGAACGATCAAGCACTTTAAGACAATGTACTTCAACACCTTGATTATCATAGATATACGTCCATTGCCGTTGTGCAACAGCATACATTGTTTCAATGTGTAACCACCTTCAAAAAATAGATCATAAGAAGAAAATATTTCTGTTTAAATTACTTACTTGACATCATTGACTTGTTCCATGACATTCATTTCACAATGTAATTTTTTTGTTTGCCAATCAAATGCAGCTACATGACCTTTTCGTCCACCTAATAATAAATGTCTAAAAGAAAAAAACCAAAAACATAATTTATATATGAATAGTTTATTGTATATCAAATGCTGACCGTCCATTTCTAGTATAATCGATTTTGTAAGGTCCATATAATGGAAGTTCAAGATCAAAACGTTTTTGAGCACTAAATATGTCAACTGATGATTTAATATCGGTTTGAGTTAAATCAACTGTTCGTTGCTCTACTTCATCAACTTTATCAGAAGTAATATAACTATGAATAGAATAAAAAATAAGATTCACTGGAAAACGTCGCTTTGTGTTTTATAATTTTACCCTTCTTCTTCAACATGTAAAATTTCAGCACGTGTTGTTTGTCGAGCAGCAAATTTCGCTTTACGTTCTTTTACGTAAAGCAACTTTTTAGTACGATGTGTAGTCATTTTGAGCAACAACAAACAACTTTTTCTGAAACAGAAAAGAGTTATACTATTTGCCAGTCAGTTGAAATCGAAGGAACATGCATATTCTGAATGAATCATTGAACATGAAAGCAGAACCAAGCAATCAAGTTTTAGTTGTAGATGGCGCACTTATCTAGTAGGGAAAAACCTGTCTTGGATATGTATTCATCAAATATGCTCAAATCACTGTAAAGCACTCATACGTTTCTATCATTGTTTTTCTTCCAACACGTACTAGGTTCAAATATAGTGTTCAAATGTATATAATTAATATATTTGTGTACATTTATTTCTTAATAACGTTTACATCAACAAGATGCTGATCAAATGAAAATGCAAAATTCCCTCTACTGAAAGGAGGGCTATTACGAAAAACGAGTTAAATGCGTTCTTTCATTCGTTCAATAGGAAAGCAGATGCATAAACTTAACTAACCTCAAACAATATCTGTAGGGATAGGTTTGACCGAAAGTAATCAGGATCGGGGAACACGGTGGCATTGTTAGGTTTTTGAAATTTGGTAGCTCAAGCAATTTTATAATGGAGTAAGAGCTGTTTAGATCGTCGCATTTTCGTTATAGGAATTCTTTGTAGGCAAAATGTTTTGAGGGTATCATTCGATGAGGTTGATCGTGTTAGATGTATCGTATGGTTACGTGAGATTTTATTACGAATAGGCTATAGGCATCTTGCGGTGGAATTGATTCTCAATTTGGCAACGGCTAGCCGCTCATCTACCCTAAGACGTTGAAAGCTTTTTTCAAAGTCTTCAGTTTATTCTTGATATGTCAACTTTTATTGCAGCACGAAGAGTTTATCGAAACCTAACTCCTAGAATTCTAGATTAGCGCATCTACGAACGGACCCAAACTGGATAAGTACTTGGGAATCTTGTCTCATTCTTCTGTAAATTGTGATGAATTTATCGCATATGTATATGNTTTTTTTCGAAGAATCTCTTTGTTTTCATCTAATAATTATAGAATGAGGCGAAGCTATCAATCAATAATGCAGTGTTTAAAATGATCACCTTCACCGCATATATGAGACCGCAGGCCTTGCAGACTTATACAATAGTTACACGTTGTCTCGATCAGAAATGTTGAAAATGTTTCGGAAAATAAGAAATATTTTGACGTTCTTCTAAAGACAGATCGTGAAATAATTGTTCAACTTGTGTGAAATATTTGAAATTTATATTTGTCGTGATTATCTTAATAAGTTTAGTTTTTCCTGATTGCGAGTGCATTTGATTCAAAAGATGTAAATCTTAGATTTATCTATCTGTGAACGTGCACCCTGGAAAGAATGTGCGCATTCTAGACGGGAAACACACCGAAACAAAATGAACCCACATGAGGTTGAGCAGAAATGAGGACAAATCTAACCGAAATCGAGTTAGAAAAAGTCAGTTTGGTTTAATCTTTGAGCTACTCGTGCAGATTCATGTTAAATATCTAGTTCATAAACCAAATTGTGTTGTAACTTTACTAAAAATGGGGTATTTCGATCATAGCTCTCCTGAATGGATCTTTTTCTTCACTCCGTTAGCAAGCTGATCGAAAGTTTTCGGAGCATAGCTTGAGCTGCAGCAGATCGTATGCACTTGACTTCACTATTCCCATACAGTATTAGTAAGTACTACTTAAATGCTGTTTTCTTGGTGATACTGCCGAGTAAGTTTTTTATGTATGCTAGGTTATCAATCGTATTTACATGAAAATCATTTCAAAGCTATAAATTGTAATTGTAAAGTCTCTCAGCTAGTTAGTTTTGGATATCTACGTTCCACATAACTAAATCCTTTCAGTAGAGGGTTGGGGACGCTAACGTCGCGTTACTTTGTTGGTTAAATACAAAAATTAGTTTTAGTAATTAAGACAGTGTAAGTTTTGAAATTGATCAAAAATTGTATTCATCTTTAAAGAAAAAAAATAGATAATCATACTTTTATTTTGAAATCTTTCAAATTTAGATGCTTTAAAAGAATAAATTCTAGATGACTTTTTAATGCATTAACAATTGCTCGATTTGTTTCATGCAGAGCCGCTATGACTGAATGGCTAAGATGTTTGATACATATCCGCAAGGTACTGTGTTCGAACCTCGGCTCCATCAGTCATAGAATGGCCTTGTACAAGTCACTAACGGCTGTATTGTCTCGGACCACCCATCCGATAACAATTTGACCACGTAGTCGACATAGATTAAAATAGTCCTTGTGACTAGTATGCGGCTAGTCAGTATGTACGAGGAGCTTAAGAAATTAAGCGAGAAGAACTCTGAGTCATGCCGACCTTCTGTCCAGAACTATATTTAGTAATAGATGTAGGAAAATATCGGGCATCTCGAAACTGTCTTCGGACAGTACCCTATACCGCAAGGTAGTCGAAAGGCGGGGTATTCTTCTTCTTCTTCGTCTTGTTTCATCCATCAGTTCAACAACATCCAGGTCTTTAAAATACGATGAACCTTCTCAAATCGACCAACCATCATCATTTGATATATTGGATTTCTTTTATTAGATCTATTACATCGATCAACACTAAAAGATAGTCTTCACACGTGTTTACAATTAAATATTTCTGTTTCCCATATTATTGATCTATTTGTTAAACGTAACTATGGAACAATGAACTTGAGCAAGCACAAGTATTCAAAAAGCTATTGTTTTTGTTTAAAGATAATGCTCGATCGATCTTTCAAATATGTCCATTATGTTTATGAAATGGTGTATTTTTAGGGTTCTGAAGTAAATCTGTGAGTTTTGCGGTGAAAGATTCAATTTCCAATGATAATTCTTCATGAATTCAAACAAAATTAATGTACTTTGTTCACTGAAATAACTCGTTAAATAAAAACATGAAAATTAATATCACTTCAATTGAGTGATATTCATCAATTAAAGACTAAAGCACAAAATGAACCACACGAATAGACTGCTGACAAGGGGTTTTCCAATTAGATCATTACAACAAAAATGTAAGAAATTTGCGGCACGACAAGTAATACTGATGATGAGATTCAAATATTAAATAGCGGGCTTTCTTGGAAAAACGAGTGAGTAAGATTGTTTGCTTCTAGATAATANAATATTCTTAATTTAGATGGAATTATTGGTAGCTAATCGTACAATTGTATTTCATATCAGTGGTATCGATATGAAAATCAGAAGAGGGCAATGCACATGTTCGTTGACAGAGTTCTTTCTCGAAATCTATGGTCAAAGTCACACCTTGCTCATTCGCTGAGTATCATCATATTTATTTATTCCTGTTCTAGAACTTATAGTATTGTTACTAGGTAGCAACAGTAAAATATCTTATAAATGAAAAAAAGTTGAATGTCAGATTCGATTTGAAGAATGATAACTTTTTTTCATTTCAAAATATGCAGTGAAAGAATCAGTTCCTATAAGTTTAAAATAAAAGTTTCATTTGATTTTCAAGATTAGATCGATACTACTTGATTGTGTTTAATCGCTGAATAGACACGAACGTGTTGGAGAAGTCGACATGGACAATTTTTTTATAATGAACAGGAAATAAAAATAGTAACTAATGGGTGTACAATCTGAAAGACAAATATCAATCTATTCACCTCTCATCACCAACTGACTACAAGATGTGAGCTCGACTTTATTTAAATGGCGCGCGAAAATGTTTGATGTACACATATGTCACTATTGTTGTTCTAATACGTGGTGTAAATGATGCGATCTTAAAGTTTTCCTTCAATTACAACGTCACATTTTGATTTAATGATTAAAATTCTGAGCAAAGACGTGGTGGCATACCTGAATTCTTTCCATTGGGAATGATAGAACAAGAAGTTAATTCATACATTCAAGATGATACAATCTTGGGGTGGGTGTGTGGGTGTGTGGGTGTGAATATCAATATTAACGTGCATGTATCTATCAACGAATAATAGCAACACCCACACCCACACCCACACCCATCATTAATAACTTTTTACGATATTAAATTAAAAGCACGTAAACATAAATTATTTCAATTAATTGATCTTGATGGTAATCTAACAAAACAATCAGGTAAATTCGAAACATGGAATTCAATCGNAACTACTTGATTGTGTTTAATCGCTGAACAGTCACGAACGTGTTTGGAGAAGTCGAGTTGAACAATTTTTTTTATAATGAACAGGAAATAAAAATACTAACTAGTGGATGCACAATCTGAAAGGCAAATATCAATCTATTAACCTCCCATCACCAACTGGCTACAAGATGCGAGCTCGGCTTTATTTAAATGGGAGCCGGAAGTGTTCAATGTACGCATATGTCACTATTGTTGTTCTAATACGTGCTGTAAATGATGCGATCTTAAAGTTTTCCTTCAATTACAACGTCACATTTTGCTTTAATGATTAAAATTCTGAGCAAAGGCGTGGCGGCATACCTGAATTCTTTCCATTGGGAATGATAGAACAAGAAGTTAATTCATACATTCAAGATGATACAATCTTGGGGTGTGGGTGTGAATATCAATATTAGCGTGCATGTATCTATCAACGAATAATAGCAACACCCACACCCACACCCTGACATACCACGTCAATTTTCATTTGACGTATTATCTGATCTTGATTTTCAATTACTCAATGAAGTCAATTATAAATTTCAATACAATTTACCTCGCCGTCAACGCTCCGGATTATTTACATATCATGCACAAGTTGATAAAATTACTCATGGTCATGTATTTTCTGGTACAAGTAAATCTGAATTACAATGGGACAACAAACAAATACAAGTGAACAGGTACGGGTAATTTCAATATTTGTCGAAGATAAAAATGATATCTTCGTTTTGATAAACAACCTAAGAAAGATTCACCAAAATCATTAATAACTTTTTACGATATTAAATTAAAAGCACCTAAACATAAATTATTTCAATTAATTGATCTTGATGGTAATCTAACAAAACAATCAGGTAAATTCGAAACATGGAATTCAATCGCTATTCGAACAAATAAAAAATTAAAAGAAATTAATTTAGATGCTTTTCTTTATCGTAATCTAACCGGTGATAATACACTGCAAACACACATTTCATTTTCATCACCATTTAAATATCTATCATATATAACACACGATTTAAAAATTGAAAGATTATTCAAAACCGGTGATTTTGGCTTTCTTGAATCAAGATTAATTGCTAAGTCAGTTTTTGCACACTATGCCCGATTGGATGCATCTCGTTCAGAAAAACTGCATATCCGTATAGATAATGAAATTGAATATTTACGTGCTAATGGAGATAGTTTATATGCTATTTCGAAAATAGATATGTCAGATACTCCAATATTACACTCGATCGGTTTTATATCTTCATCGAAAACGAAAAAAATTGCATTTTCATTAGTGAGTCCACAAATATCGTCAAATCCATTGAGTATTATCAGAGAATATACCGTGGATCGAGAAAATCGTATTGGAAAAATGAAATTACCACAGGAATTCGGTACTCCATTATCAAATTTAACTGCATTTCACATTTTCTACAACTTACCTCTATTCAATAAAAATCATAGTTCAACAGCTGATGGATCCGTTGGATTCAAAATTGCTTCACCAGTAAGATAAATGAAATCTGTTTTTGTTCGATTCATTTCTTTTTT